>JAKUCV010003560.1:0-33979 GCA_028386065.3 Turnera subulata
TCGGTGCGGCGTGAACGGGCGGGGATGGACGAGCGAGCACGCCCTCAGCAGCGGCGGACGGAGGCGACTCCAAGGCGGCGGCAAACTGAGCGCGGCGACGTCGGGCTGAGGCGGCAAGCACGAGGATGTTGGATCCGCGGGTCGCTCCTCGGGTCGACGGCGCGTCCCGGCGAGTCTCGCGGCGGAAAGGAGCGGTGAGAACGGGGTTCTGGTCGCCTCGACTCTCCGAGCTTGGTGGTGGCGGCGGTGGCACGCGACGCGGTGGGGAACGGGCCGGCATGCACAGTGCAGAGGCGGAGGTGACGATGAACAGTTCACCCGTTTCTTTTTTTTTATTTATTTTCTTTTTTTTCTTCTTCTTTTTTTCTCTTTTTTCTTTTTCCTCTCCTTTTCTCTTTTCTCTCTTTTTTTCTTCTTCTCTTCCTCACCTTCCCGGTCTGCTTTCCTTTTTTATAACATGAAAATTACTATTTAGCTTGTGATAAACAATAATGCAATTCGTCCGCATTATGGGCGAATCCGATCCGGACCAGAAAATAACCGATACCTCCTTAGCTATTTTCCGGTGTGATTTTTCGAGAAATTCCGAAACCCGAAAAATACCAACTTAGTTCCGAAAAATCCACGGAAAAATCACGAGCGCGGGAAAACCCTCGGTTTCGAAAACAACTCCCGATTTACCTTGAATTAATTACCTAAGATTAATTCAACAATAAATCACGGTAAAACGACTTCTACAGTCCGGTAAAAATCCAAAATTTTACCCGGGCTGTTACAAATTTTGCGCGACAAATCACCAAAAGCAACATTATGAAGCTTCCTCAAGTTGGATTTCAGATGCTTGAGTTTCTGCCAGAGTTGAAACACTACGTAGCCATCCACTTTAATAGACCAGCAGGAGACAGTAGAAAGAAAATCTGGATGGGGAATCCAATAATTGTAAAACTTGAAAGGTTTGGGCTCTGAAGAGATAAAGTGACTGCTGAAAAACAGAATTGGGCTATGATGTGATACTCCTGGCGTAGAAATTCAACAGTGCTGGCAGGAAAAGGAGGAAACTAATCCGCATTAACCAAGAAGCGATCAAGTTTTCGGAAAATTGGATTAGAAATCTGCCTATTACTCCAAGTAAACAGTTGACCAGTATAAGGATGATCAGGTAGGCCAGCAGTAGTCAGACAAGTGTTGAAATTCGCAATATCGGCAGATAAGTGTTCGGTGGAAGAGCTAGATTTTGTAGCACTGCGAATTGAAAGCCTATATGATTCTCTCTTTATGACTCCTCTCCTTATGTCTTCCTGTTCACTTTTGCAATTTTCACTAATTGTCTTGATTAAGTGAAATTTTGCCACAAATTCAAAGTATATCCCCGTCAGCTGGTGTACGCTGATCAGACTAAACTTCTGAAAGGACTACTTATTAACTTGCATTACTAGAAGTACCACCTAATTACATGGCGACGTGCTTGAACGAAGTACATAGGTTGCTGCTATCAAGCTCCCGCAGCAGCATGAGTCTCATAGGACTTTATTTGCATATACAAGGTGGATCCAGAAAATATTTTTAGGTGGGCTAAATTTATGTTTTATGTGGATTAATTTGAATAATAAAGATGGTAGAACAAAATTTGTATGAAAAAAAATGCTAAAATAGGATGCCATAAGGATCAAACCACCAACCAGAAGCTAAACTACAACTGCTCATACTACTGAGCCAGCCTTTGTTTTGTAATATTGCTGGATGATAATTTTATCACTGATGGCCCCTGCTTACCCCTGGATCAGCTACTGTTCGTATATGATTGTCTAATTTCGTTGGAGAAGACAACAATCTCAAAACTGTGGGATAAAGTTGTTATCAATGGTAATCTTAAATGTTTTTTGGTCTTACAGGCTACAACTAGGCTCTAACACTGCTTGCCACTTATTTATTGTCGTCACTGTTATTCTAAGTCCTTAGCTCAATTCTCCTACATTCACCCCTGTGGATTCTTGGATTTACTCATGTGCTTTTTGCTCTTTCTTTTTAACTCAACGTCTTCTAGGTTTAGAACTTTAGGTGGGCAGGTTGCACTTGTTCTTTTGTGGTGAAATGAAGAAGACAACTTCACAACAAGTAAACGAGTCCTTTTTTTTTTCGCTGATTGATGATGATGACTGACTGACTATGTTTGTGTTTTCTGAGTGGTTCCATGTAAGAACTATGTGGACTTTGATCCGGGTCACCGGATTACGTAGGTAGTGTCTAGTGGTTCAGACGCAAACCTGATATTTTCCTTTCCTTTTTTTTTTCTTACTTTTATTATTTTATTTTTTGAAACCACATGTAGTGTGTGATATATGATTATGCGTTTAATTGGTTCACTAGCATTATCATAAACAAAAATACATGTTATGTTTAAAGTTAAACATTGTTTCGCCGAAAGCACGGGTGGAATGTCTCATACATTTCCATTAGTGACGAGCTCCCAAGTTTAGCATCTCTGGTTACCTTCCCATTAGTGACGAGCCCCCAAGTTTAGCATCTCTGGTTCGCCGTCAATCCTTAAAATTGCTTTAAGGAGTCTAGGTTTTTTCCTAAATTTTTTATTAAATAAAGTCCAGGTGGCGACTTTGGTGAATTAGGTGAGTAGGCCAAAGAGAAATTTAGTTGGATTCTCAAAATAACATCGATTCAACACAAAGATAGGTAAACTACTATACAGATTACCCACACCTTGTTCATTGTTAGTCAATAAAAATATATGATGGAATTCTCACAAGAGGTAACACTAATTTAAAGATTATGGCCCTCCAAACCTGTACTATTTAGTTTGGTTTTAGGTACTTCTATTTTTTTTTTCCCCCATTCTATACCTGTACTGAATAAGTTTGTTCCATCACATCCTTCCATCTATATCGTGTTAGTTTGACCATTAGTTGATGCCACGTGGCGTGACAGGTGGCAGATTATTGGACCCCACATTCTTATACTATTTCGTTCGGACCTTTTATGTACCTGTAATTTTTTTTCGCCTATCCTATACATGCACTATATCAAATGGTTCCATTTTGTCCTTCTATAAATTTAGCCTAACAAACTTCAACTAACACTAGGTAGCTTTTGTCACGTGAAATTTTTGTGACAATAAGAAATAATTTTTCTAAAAATGAAAAAAATAAAAGATTAATTTTTTAATTTTAATGATTTTTTAAATTTAATCAATTAATATATTTTTTTATTTTTTAGGTTTTTGCAAGCCATAAAATGTTTTCCTCTTTTTTTCACAAAAAAAATTAACCTCAATTTTTTTTATTACTTTTTAGTTTCAAAATTCTGTAAAAGCAAAAATTATTTTATCGATTAGTGTGACCGAAGAAAATTATTGGTGATTTTTAGTGCATAAAGTATTTTTCTCTTTTTTTCCACATAAACTTAATTTTAATTAACCTTTTATTACTTTATCGATTAGTGGGGTCTACAAAAATTTTCCTACATGACAAAAGCCACCTGACATTATTTGACGATCATTACACTAGATTGATAGAATGACAAAATGGAACCATTTGATATAATATATAATATAGGTACAGGATGGGCAAAAGAAAAATACAGGTACATAAAAGAACCGAATATAATAGTATAGGAATGTGGGGGGCCAATAATTTACCACATGTCATGCCACGTGGCATCAGTTAACGGTCGAATTGACGGGAGAAAGACGGAAAGATGCGATGGAACGAACTTATTTAGTATAGGTATACAATAGAACCGATTGATATAATACAGGTATAGATACTTAAAAGAATCGAACTAAATAATACAAGCATGTGGGAGGGCCATAATCCATTAATATAACATAAAAATGGGATACTAATAAGCTACAGCTTAAGTAGTATTGCTTTTATATGTAGAGTTGAAGGTCTCGTATTCCATTCTCAATCTCCCCTTGTAAACTTCAACAAAAAAAGAACTCTCCTTGTAAACAAAAAAAACATAAAGACCGGATACTCTAGTCTAAGAACTACCCGCACTTTTTTTATTCCTCTCCATCCCATCTCCATCACGGGAAATCTGCGTGGATCCCGCACGAGCGGAGACTTTTGTCAACCCTAAATAGAATTCATTTATACAAAGTTTTTAAAAGGATCCTTTAAAAGAAACTCTTTTTTTTAGAGGTGATGATACGTCATTTATTAATCAAGAACCTTTTTTAAACATACTAGAGAAAGGTATTATCAAATATGAAAGTATTCTTTTTATAAGAATAAATTATGAAAAGTTAAGGTTATAATGGTCTTTGGAACATCAAAAGAATAGTGCTTTTTTTTTAATTTCACTAATCGTTTCTGAGGTATTGGTTGGTATGGAATTTTCAATTTTGTGAGGAAGGTCTATACCGCATAAACTGACAGCCATAGAATAATCAAATAGAATAGATCATTATCACATAAGCCATCAAAAAAGGAAAAAAAAACTCACACTTAATGTGTATTATTTTCTTAATAATCGATATAACCTTTGTTATATTTTACATTAATTACATTGTACAAATCACTTTTATGGAAGGGTTTATTTTAGTCTACATGAAAATGAACGTTGATTGATTGTCAGATTTTATTTCCTTTCTTAGTGGCTTATCATGTACCCCTAAAGTACAAGATAGAAAAATCCAATTAATATAATTAACGACCACAAACTAGCAATTTCAGAATTTTAAATTAATGAGTATCATTTTCCTAGTGATTAAAATAATCCTTCCATAAACAATGATTGTGTTGTGTAATTAATTCAATACAAGAGTTATTTCAGTCACTAAGAAAATGATATTCATTAATTGTAGGAATTCATTTCCTTATTTAGTGGCTTATTATATGCCCCTAGGGCACAAAATTGAAAAATCTTTTTAAGAATGACTTGAATCTCACAAAGCTATAATCCCATCTCTTACCTAGTCGTGCAAAACTATTAAAGTTTAATATTCATTCATGGCATAATAATATTTGCACGCAGCACATAGTAATCCTTGCTAGATTCAATCACATGATTTTCTTACATGGGCTACCCATCTCTTCTTGAAATTGAAAAATTGTTTAGACTAGGAGGTGAAAATACTATAAATTTGGTATTCTTTTCTTTCACTCGGTTACTTACTTCTTATGGAAGCAGGCTTAACCTCATCTCGAAGATCCCATATGCTGTTGATCAATCTCAATAAACAAAATGAAACCACTAACCGCGCCATCAAGCTTTTTCAATCTTAATCTACTGTTAGACGAAAAGAAAGAATGAAAGCGTTGGTTGCATTTGAGGATATCGCCCTCTAGCATTACTCATACTATTTGTTTAATATTGCTTTCTAAATGTTAGATTACGTAAGTCCTCCTGGTTATTGTAATCATCATTACTTGATTACCATCTTTTACGTCTTGATAGAGCGGCAATAGCTTTCATTGGTATTAAAAGGTGAAAGAACGATCATTCCTATTTGGACCATTTTATGCTATTTTATAAAATAATATCGTTCTAATAATGCTAAATTATTTAAGTAAATATGTGTATTATTTATTATGGATGATTTTATAACCCATATACGGAAAACCATAGTTCTTGTATACTATCACGAAGTAAGCAGAATGCCAAGCAATTCAGAGGCATAAAAAGGAAAGAGTACTCTTTGTTGTGATCAAAAGTTTAGATTGAGGGAAGCATATTTAATTGAATGCCAGAAAAAATTATCGAGCTCAAGTTGTGTATTTACACATTACCTAGTGCAACCCTAGAGCATTTCTTTTCTTTCACGTGGGTGTTTACAATATTCACCCACTTTTTGCTCAACATTCTCCCATTTTTTGTTCGCGTGCCTGCACTATTTTATTGCATATATGTTGAGTGAAGCAAATTCTTGTGCTATAATTCCCTGTGTGCCACTCCCCCACTACTGATATTTATTTGTTTTACATGAATCTGATCTGGTAGGTGCTGATTCATTGTGCACTTAGTGTTTATTATCTTTTTCTGATGTACACCACAAAAAAAAAAAAAGAGAAAGTTTAACCCGCGTGATTTGTACCCGTTTATTTGGTCTACAACCAATTAATTAAGAGCATAAAATTTTATACTTTTGCCACAAAAGTAAATAGGTAACTCATAAGTCATAACTGTTTCATTTTTTTTCTCCATAGATCAACTTACATTATTGATCAAATTTCAAGGTTATATTAGACAAAAAAATTCAAGGTTATTTATTGTAAGGAAATTGACCAACACAGCTCGTTAGAACTACATAAAAAGAAAACGAGAAACACAAAGTTAATTATTACCTCGAAGAATCATCCAGACTTCATGTAACAGCCCAGGTAAAAATTTGGATTTTTACCGGGACTGGTAAAGTCATTATACAGTGATTTACCGAATGAATTAATCTTGGGTAATTAATTCAAGGTAAATCGGGCATCGCTTTTCGGAACCGAGGCTTTTCCCGCGCTCGTGATTTTTCCGTGGATTTTACGGACCAAAGTTGGTATATTTCGGGTCCCGGAATCTTCGGAAAATCACACCGAAAAATAATTAAGGGGGGGTATGCAGTTATTTTCTGGTCCGGTTTGGACACGATTGCATTATTGTGGCAATAATGCAGGCGGCGCCTTTCTTTCCTCCCTCTGTCACTCGTGACCTGCCTTCTCCTGTAACCCGTGAATTTCTGCCTGCCTTTGCACCCTACACCATCACCTTCATCTTCATTCTCCTGCCTGCAAACCCATGAACCCAGCACCCATCCCTCACTCACAAACCAGAAAAGAGAAACAAACCCACACACACAACCAAACGCCGTCGTTTTGGGCACTCCACCCCCCTACTTTCTCCTTTTCTTCCTCTTGCAACCACCGATCGATACCGACCCACACACACACCAACAACCACCCGCCACCACCGGGCCACCTCGCACTGCCGCCATAGCCGATGCCTCCCCGCGTCGCGTCTCTTCCTCCATCACCATTCTCTTTATTTTCTCTCCTTCCTCCCCTTCCTGCCCTTGCCGTCGCCGTCCCTTCTGCAGCTCGCCGCCGCCTGCACGATGAGCGCAGCCGCCAACGCACCCCCATCTTCTTCTCCACATGCGGCCACTCGCCTCGTTCCAGCCGACGCCGCCCGCATACTCCTCATTTTCGCGCACCGCACCTGTCACCCACCGACGACGCCGACGCCGAGCTAAGAAGCAGTGGGCCGGCCTCCTCGTCGCCTTATAGCTGGATACTTGCACCGCCGCCCTTCACCGACAGCTAGCGCCGCCTTCGTCCTCATCGCGTCGCACCTCCACCTGCCGTCATCCTTGCCTCGCTCTGTAGTGGTGAGTGACTCGCCGGATGCGGGTTGAATCGATGGCCGAGGAAGTTTATGGGTGGGCCTGAGAGTTTGGCCCAGACTTTAGACTGGGTTGAACTAGGGGATCTGCTCATGGACTTGTGAGTTGGCCAGAATTTTAAAAACATTAGAATACAAGAGATTTTGTTAACGGGAAAATAATAGAAATAATGGTAACGATAAAAAAACGATAAAAAGAATGATAGTACCACACATTATATTTTCTAGGAAGTAAAAGGAATATAAGCATATATATATAACTTTGGGAAATCAAAGTAATTACAATACGATTTACATCCTTTGAAAAAATGCCATACCTTTTAGAGAAAAGGATATATACAGTATGAAAATACTTTGGAATATATATATACAAGTTATTATTTTCTGGGAAAAATTATTATATGGTAAGTAGTTTTATAAAAATATTTTGGAAAATATATATATACATATGATATCTTTTCCAGAAAATTATGGTGATTATATTTTGGGAAAAGTATAATTAATTTATGAAAATATTTTGAAAAGAGTTTTAATTAAAGTATGGTACCGAAATTATATTCGGATATACGTATGGTATAATATTTTCGGTAAAAGATGATAATAAAGGATATGAACCGGGATGGGTTTAATTCATAATTTATGGCATCATAGCATACCGATTATGTGCATTTATGTGAGCATGTTGTTTTGCTGTATAGGTTGGACATCGGACAGCTACCCGAGGAGCCGGCTTTGGACCGGTCATTACCTTCAGAGTTGAGTAATCGGCCAAGGTGAGGATGGATAACCTTGGATATGTGCCCGTAATGCTGTGTGTGTATTTTTGCTGTTTGATTGAACTACTGAGATGTTTATCGATTGTTGTTTGTTTGTCATGGATGTTGTTGTTGATGATACTGGTTTGTGTTGTTGGTTGTGGATATTGTGAGTAATCATTGAACTGCTAATTGTGAATAATTGGTATTATGAAATGTTGATGGTATAGCCTGTGGATTAACCTGTGGTAATGATAAGTTGAATAACTTGAGAAAATGAATATTGGAAATTGAGATGATATATATATTATTGTTGGATATTTGTTGATGTCGGTTTTGTGTGTGATTCTTTGTTATTGTTCTGCTTGATTGAATTACTGTGCTGAGTGTTATTGGTTCATTGGGTACTGTGTTGTGATTGACGCTGGTTTGTGAGTAATTGATGCTATGAAACTGTTGACGGATTAGTCTGTGGTATAACTTGAGTTAATAGGAAGTTGGATAATTGTTTGACTGTTATGGATACTGTGATTGTTGTCGGTGGACAGTGTTGTGATTGGAAAATTGGAATAAGTTATGAAATGGATAAGTGGAAAAAAGAAAATAGAAATTGGAAATTGATTTGAGATGATGATTTAATTGTCACGTGGTAAGTAGAGGTACGACCGGATGGTTTGAGGCAGTTTTGTGGTGGCCATGATCTGGGTTACTTGTGATGGGCATATTGATGCCGGTTTGATTAGGATGTTGATCCCTGAGATTGTGATTGGGATGTTGATCCCTGAGATTGTTATTGGGATGTTGACACCTGAGATTGTTATTGGGATGTTGATCCCTGAGTTTGTTATTGGGATGTTGATCCCTGAGATTTGATATTGGGATGTTGATCCTGGTTTTTTTTTTTATCTGGCACCATAAATAGGTTGATAGCCTGGTACGACCTTAGCTTATCCGTGACGGGGCCAGAAGGGTAGAATTGGAATAATAATTAAGTCCTTGGTACGTTTGGGTCGAGTCTTTGAGTTTGGTCTGTCTTGTGCGGTATTGTCTTTGGTATGGTTGTGAATATTGTCTATATTACCTTCTTTGAAGTATTATGGTTGCCTGCATATCTCTGTTTATCCTTAGTTGGTGAGCACTTCGGACTCACCCCTCACCTGCGGGCTTTCATCCCGTAGGTTGAGTTATTTGTGGTACAGGTTTGGTGCATTCCAGACAGACTGCGGCGTTATCCCTTGGACAGGAATTGGATCCACAGTTTGCATCAATGTCGCATACAGTGTTTTGTGAGTTATTAAGTCTTCCGCTGTGCATTATTTTTACTATTGTTGGGCCATTGGGCCGGTTATGTTGTTTTTGATGTTTTTGTTTTGGGCTGTTGAGTCCGAATTTCTGTTGTATACACTGTATGCTGGGATTTATTTGGTCAGGTTGTTACAGTTCCGCCACGTGTTTACTGTGTACGATAAATACGGATCGGGGCGTTTCACTCCAATATCTTTTTGGTTGTAGCTATTACAGTGTGGAAAAAGAAATGATGTAAAAAAGTGTAGTTGCTTCTCAAGGAGCTCGGGGTTTTTTTTTTTTCTTTGTTGTTGTTGTTGGTGGAAGTAAACGGCTCAAGAATGTTGTCTTATTGTTATTATTATTTTTTGGCTAAGATCGGAGGATGACAAACAGCACCGAGCTAGTCGTGGGAAACAAACACAAAATTGAACATGTCTTTTGCATTGGGAAGTTATATTTTATATCATCGTATATATGTCATATGATGTACTATGATGGGAGTAGTAGACGTTCAATTGTTGACTCGGGCAATCGTATATATGTTTGACTGCTTAAACCTATATATATGTATCTTCTTCAAAGATGAAGTCCAAATCAAAACAATTGAAGGAAAGAAAATGCTCGCCACCCAGTTGCAATTATCAAAATATCCATGAATATTCCTACAATTGTTTATTACTACTATATACTCATTTTTTTAAGATTCACGTCCCCCACAACATTCACAGGTTTAATTTCAAAGTGGTTTCCTTCATAAGGAAGCATCTGTAGGAGATGGAGCTAAATTCCTGAAACTAATTACAAATTAGGTACATACAGAAATCCAGCAAGACCTAGAACTTTTGAGGGGAATCTAGGCCAGAATATATAACTAAGGCCCACAGGACAAGAATGTAATTAAGGTTCTTGCTGGTGTTCAACAAAATGTAGCTACCAAAGGCCTTATTGAATTGTTCGTTCAAAGAAATGGAAAGAAGAAGCTATGAAAGGCTTTAGGTCTTTGATTTTTGCGGCGGCGCATATGATTAAAATATTTGTATAAATTTCGAGTTCATTACACCCTATGCTGCGGCTGCGATACTGTGGAAAAGTTTATAGACTCTGTCGTTTCAAGTAATTATGTCCGATTAATTACCTGCCCCAGTGTCCATTTAATAGAGAGAAACAAGATGTTCAAAAAAAAAAAAAAATAGAGAGAAACAAGTCAATCTGGATTAGAATTTTGTTTCGAAAAAATGCTAACGAAGGAGTAATAAATATGAATTAACTAATCATTTGTTAGGATTTAGGAGGTTTTGGATGTAGGATTTAGGGTTTTAGGATTTAAAATTTAGGGTTTAAGATTTTTGGGTTTTAAAATTTTAGGATTTTAGGGTTCAGGACTGTAGTGCTTTAGGTAAAGTTTTAGGATTTAGTGTTTAGGATTTTAGAGTTTAAAATTTAGGATTTAACATCTTTTTATATTATTTTTACTTTATTTTTTTCTCGTGAAATAAACTCTATAAGAAGAAAAAAAATATGAATAAGTAAATAAACATGGATAGTAATGTTTTTTTTTTAAAGAAATGGGTAGTAATATTTTTAAAAGAAATTGAATTGTAGTTAGGCAGATATGTGTCCGAACAAATAAAAATAAAGGGCGTCTTAAATAGAAAACATTTATTATGAGAAATGCATTAGTGTGTACTGGTCACTGGTGGTAGAGTAAGCTTATACATTAAGTGCTGCTTATCAGATGCCCATAGCACCCGTTAGCTTAGCTGCACGCACCCTTTTATTTTTTTTTTTTAAAAAGCACATCCAAAGTGTTAATATATATTTATATTCATCAATGTAGGAATGAATTTTAAATTGATTACTAATTCATTCAAGGCACTAAAGGTGCTTTCCATTCCATGGCTCACTATTTGACGTTGAAAAGCTTTTATACCGATGGCTTTGGGGGCCAATGTGGTACGTGCAGTGCAGGAGCCTTCTCCATTATGTGTTTATAGAGATAGATAGAGATGGGATGGTAGTATTAATTGCCTTGTTTTTCTGTAGAGTAGGGGGACGACGGCAAATTGAATTTTCTCCATTCTGGTGCAGTTTTTAAATTCATAGGGACACATTGCAGGCAACTACTATAACGTTACAAGGCCCATCAATAAATGGGGAATTGCAGATGAATGGTCCCTGTCCCCCCCCCCCCCTCTTTAACTTTTATTATATATGTAACCTCAAAATAAAACCAAAAAAAAAAAAACAAAGAAGAAGAAAACCTTCGTACGTCTCATTTATATGCTTGCTTATAGCGCTACGCGACCAACCCGCCCTTTGTAAATTGTAATTGTATCCCCCCATTACCGTTAGTCCCTCACTGTATATTTTCTTCTCTCTTTTATCAATTCGTTATTATATATTTCATTTTCCAAAGTGCCGAGTCCATAAGATATGGTGTTACCTCATGCAGCAAGGATAGCACCATTTTTCCTTTTTTCTTTTTCTGGTAGGAAAAAATTTTAAGTTATGAGAGAGGTTTTCCTAATCTAAAATTCAAGTAAAAAAGGAAAAGAAAAGATCTAAAACACGTATTGAACCCATTCAGGTTGGGAGGAGGAACAGTGCTATCTTTTGGCAAGATAACATATGGGTGTTTTTTTTTTTTTTAATTGCATTTAAGGTAATTAGGTAGTGATAGAATAACTTGTAATTCCTTTCAACATCAAAGCAGCACAGATTTAGTTATTACAAAGAATAAAGTAGAATAAAGTAGTATGAGGAGGATGAACGTAACCCCCGGGGGGGTAACTGACAAGTAGTAAGTGAGTGAGTTGTTGAGGAAATAATTGAAATCCAGGTGATAAAAACACATTCCTTTTTGTGGTGTGGTTGGGATGGTCATGGAAGGAAATGCAAGTAATGGACAAATTGGAAAGCAGAAGAAAAACTGGGGAAGGCGGAAACGGGACGTCACTGCCTGCCTGCCTGCCTGAGTCAAAGTGTAGGTCAAAACTCTCAAAGAACTTACTAATAAGATAGGAAATCTTCTCCTCTAAGTTCCAACATCTTTCCAACCAAACCCAAACTCAAAAGGCTGCAGGACGGTTGCCCCAAAAACGTCCAAATCACAACACACACACACACACCCCACCCCCTCCCCTCCCAAAATGGTATATTTTTTCTGGCAACCCCCTCACTAACTAATCAAACCCACATCATCAATCTCTCCCCCACCCACTTTTACTTACAAAAACACATCTCTTTTTTTGTTTTTTTATTATTATTACCAAGTTGTACAGTAGCAGCAGTACTGGTACTCCTATGACTATCGTATAGTATTACTATATAATGCTACCCCATCACCTCTGTGCGCCTTTAAAGTTGAAAAGTACAAGGCAACAGCAGAAAAAATAAAAAACAAAAACGAAATCAGAAAAAAAAAAAAGGGAAGAAGAAACCAAAATACAAACAAAAGAAAATTCACGCAAAATCTTTCACCGACGCGGATACACACACACAAACACCCCCACACCACCAGGCCACCAGCAAGCAGCAGCAACACAAATGCCCACACCTCCAGACATCCACCACCACCACCACCACCACCACAACCACCACTACTACCACCACTACTACTACTACATCATCATCTCTCTAGCTATAGCTATTACTGTTACAAAAACAAAGTTAAAGTAGTAACAAACTTACAACCAACCAAACACCTCTTCTTTCTCTCTCTTTCTTTCTTTTCTGCTACAAACGACGACACACTCCCCGCTGGCAAAGATTCCCCTCTTTGTCCCTCCTTCTCCTCTCTCTCCACCAACACAAACCCTAAACACTCACTCACACTTTCTTTCTCCTTCCTTCTCTTCTTCTTCTTCTTCCTCTCCTCCTGCTCCTCCTCCTCTTCTATCACTTTCATCCAATTAACACTACTATCGTCATGTCCCCTTACACCTACCTACCTTCCCTAGCCAACCGTGAATAATAATAATTATTAACTCCAGAATAAAAAAAAACAACACAGACTTAACCAACCCAACCAACAAATCCATATCATTCCCGGTCCTATTCCCTTCCCTTATTTTTTTACTACTACTATTTAATTAATTACAAATTAGCTAATTAATTCTTTCTTCTTCCTTCTTCTTCTTTCATGCCATGGGGTGTACCAGCTCCAAGCTGGACGATCTCCCCGCGGTGGCGCTGTGCCGCGAGCGCTGCGCCTTCCTCGACGAGGCCATCCACCACCGCTACGCCTTCTCCCACTCCCACTCCGCCTACTCTCACTCCCTCCTCAGAATCGGGGCTTCCCTCCACCATTTCATGGACCAAGACCTCTTCAACGCCTCCCTGGCCCCCTCCTCACCCTCCTCCTCCCCCTCCCCCGCCCTCAATTTGCCCCCTCACCGCAAGTTACCAACCGATCCCGATCCCAACGACCACCACGATTCCTCCTCGCCCAAGAAGAAGCCTCATCATCACCTCCCCTCTCACTCCCACTCCCACTCCCACTCTCACTCTGCCTCCGGCTCCGGCTCCGGCTCCGGCCACCTCCACTTCCACTCCGACGATGATTCCGATTCGGACGACGACGACGACGTCTCGCATCTCCACCACTCGGATCATTCCTCGCCGTTGCATATGCACGGCGGGGATGCTCCTCCCCCGGCTGGGCCCCCTGTGCAGTACATGAGCTCGGATTACTTGAATAGTGGTAACCATAATCAAGATTTGTTCTCCGGAGGTGGGTTTTTCCACATGAATTACATGAAGAAAGCCCCCACGCCTTCTGTCGTCTACGAGCAACGACCCGTCACTCATGAGACTGTTCATTTCGGCGAATCTTCCTCTTCCTCTCTTCCTCCTTCCTATTATTACTCCGCCAATTATAACAATAGCAGTCCCTATGCGCCGAACAGTTCCTATTTTGGATATCCTAATTACGGTTATGGTGGTGGTGGTGGTGGTGGTGGTGGGGGCCCGGTGGGTTATTATGGGGCGCAATCCCCACCCCAGGCGTCGGCTTCTTCGTCGAAACCGCCCCCGCCCCCGCCCTCTCCCCCGAGAGCTTCTGCATGGGACTTCCTGAACCCGTTCGAGAGCTACGAGAAGTACTACCCGCAGTACACGCCGAGCCGGGATTCCAAGGAGCTGAGAGAAGAGGAAGGGATACCGGATTTGGAGGAGGAGGAGTTCCAGCAGGAGGTGGTCAAGGAAGTGCTGCACGGAGATCAGAAGGCTTCCGGCTCAAAACATGTTGCCGCACCCATGGACTTGGAGGAAGATGGTGGTGGGAAAATTGGCGGCGGCGCGGCCGAGGCGTCGCTTTATCAGACAAGGCAGAGCGCGTCCGTGGAGGACGACAGCAGAATGGAGTACGAGGTGCACGTGGTGGATAAGAAAATTGTGGACGAAGAAAGGCCACAGGGCAGGAACAATGCTGGCGGGGGTGGGTTTAGGGATGTTTCTCAGGTGGCTGTGGAAATCAAGGTTCAGTTCGAGAGAGCTTCTCAGAGTGCTAGTGAAATTGCCAAGTTGCTTGAAGTGGGAAAACTCCCTTATCACCGTAAAAACAGTGGGTGTTGAGAATTCTCATTCTTTCTATGTATTTGATTCATTCTGGTTTCTTGTTCTCTTGATGTCAAATGGGCTAGTTTCTTGTGGTTATAATTTATTTATTTATCTATTTTCTTTTTTTTTTTGTGAAAAATGTTATGGATCATTCTGCTGCAGTGTCCAAGATGCTTCAAGGTGCTACTCCATTACCTGCATTATCTTCACTGCCCTCTACTTCAAACAGCGCTGAGGCCTCATCCTCCACTGACGTGGCTGCCCCTGCTTACTTGGAGGTTGATGAAGAATTGGCAATCAGATCCAAGAATCTTTCTTCCACCTTGCAAAAGCTGTACCTTTGGGAGAAGAAACTCTATCATGAAGTTAAGGTATGCTGTGTGCTGTTGATTTCCATGTTAGTTGGGAGTATCTGTTTAACCTTGTTGATATGGGAAATTTGTGGTGGTAAGATTGCAGAATGAATACTGAGACAGTTAGCCGTCCTAATATCTACTCTTATTTCTTGAATAACATTCTTCACTTGTCAACTTCTCTGCTTTTGCTCTATTAGGCTGAAGAGAAAATGCGGGTAGTTCATGAGAGGAAGTGCCGTAAGCTGAAGCGCTTAGATGAGAGGGGTGCTGAACCTCACAAAGTTGATGCAACTCGGATCTTAATCAGGAGCTTGTCCACAAAAATAAGAATGGCAATTCAAGTAGTTGACAAGATATCTGTTACAATAAACAAGATTAGAGATGAAGAGTTGTGGCCGCAACTGAATCAACTTATTCACGGGTATGCCAGCAGACTGCTGGTCTTATTTTGGTTTCCTAAATTAGTTTGGTTTTGTGCACCTGGATCACTCGATGCTTGTTAACTTTTTCAAAATGTCTCATATTGTTTTATATGTTACAATACTTTCTCGTTAATGGTCGATATCCTGATTTGCTGCAAGTTTGAAACCATTGGTTTACTGGTAGATAACCCCATTCTTACATAAAATTCTTTGAGAACATTGGAACTGAGTGGCTGTTCTCAAGGAAGGAGAACTGGCTTGGGGGTTTGTTTTCTTGCTCCTCCTCTATGTTTGGGAAGAAGAGAAATGAAAGACTTTGAAGGGGCAGGTTCCCTTATTTCTTTCCTTTTTTTTCTTTTTCTTGTTCAACTAGGTTCCCCTATTTCTCGGTTGTGAAATCTCTGGCTACTTGCAATTACTTCTTCTTTTTGATAATTTTAATGCAAATTCATTGCTCGCTGAACACTCGGGCAAGCCGTGATATATCAAAATACTCCAGCATTCACTACTTAGGAGAATCAGCTGTAGAAACTACTACACTGATTGCAAATTGCATTTCGTTCTCTTGTAATTATCCAACTCTGTACCTGTGCCACTTGGATTCTGCTAATTGTTTTAGGTGTAAACCTGGATTCCGCTCCCCCAGACAAAAGATTGATATTGAGTTTTTGTCCTTGGACATATAATTTGGTCTGCACATGCTTCATACCAACACCAAAGCGCATATGTTCTCTAAAGCTTTTGTAATATGAATGTTTATCCACTGTTTTCCTTGTGGTTCATATATTCTTTATTTTCTTCAGGTTAACCCGAATGTGGAAAGGTATGCTTGAATGCCATCATAATCAGTTCCAAGCAATCAGACAAGTCAGAGGCTTGGGTCCTGTTGGATCAGGTAAAAAGCTTAGTGATGACCATCTCCATGCAACATTGCAGCTCGAGCGCGAGCTTCTTAGTTGGACTTCTAGCTTCTCGAGTTGGGTTGGGGCCCAGAAAGGTTACGTGAGAGCCTTGAATAATTGGCTTGTCAAATGTCTTTTGTATGAACCAGAAGAAACACCAGATGGGATAGCTCCTTTCTCACCTGGTAGGATAGGTGCACCCCCAGTGTTTGTAATCTGTAATCAATGGGCACAAGCTATGGAGAGAGTATCTGAAAAAGAAGTGATTGACGCTATGCGTATTTTTGCCATGAGTGTGCTTCATATGTGGGAACAAGATAAGCTTGAAATGCAGCAGAGGATGATGGTAAACAAGGATTTGGAGAGAAAATTTAGGAATTTGGATAGAGAGGATCAAAAGATACAAAAGGAGATTCAGGCGCTAGACAAGAAGATTGTCCTTGCTTCTGGGGATGGTAATAGTCTCTCTGTGACTGGAAATATTGTTTATCAGAGTGATACCAGTAATAGTAGCTTGCAGAGTAGTCTACAACGCATTTTTGAGGCTATGGAGAGGTTTTCAGCTGATTCATTGAAGGCTTATGAGGAGCTCATACAGCGGAGTGAAGAAGAAACGCTTGCTCAAGCGCATGATAGAGTCTCATAAGGCTGTATGTTGTCACTGTATTACGTCCTCTCTTTAGCATTGGCACATATAACTCTGCAAATTACAAGCATTTGAGAATGTTGTGAACTACCCAAGCAGCACTGATCTGTTAATCAACTGGTTCACTTTACTGGGATCTCCACCCAGCCCAATGGCCGTGTAGGTGATATCTCCCAGTTTGAAGTCTTTTATTGGGGAATACTTGCTGATACAAAGAGGCTGATGATGGTGGTTCTAACTTCAGGGCATGAGTGAGATGGGTGATCCGAGTTTTGGGAGGGTTGCTTTCCTAGGCTTTGAGAAGATATTGTCACATCTCCACTACTGGCAACCTTAAAACATATTGACCCAGCCATCCCAGCCATTAAAGTGGTGGAAAAGGGTTTGGTTGAATGAGTGAAATAGATGGCAGGTTCATGCCTCTCCATTTGTTTGGCAGCACAGGAAACTAGCCAGCCCTAATGATTTTTTTTTTTTGAGATAACATTGACGCTGGAAAGTATGCCCCATGTGCAGCTTGTCACCGAAAGCAAGAGCTGGAGGCAAGGAGGTGATGGATGCTTTGTCTAACTGAAAGACAAAGAGGGGTGAAACTGGTCAGTCTGATAATCAGATTTCCAATCAATTTTGAGCGGAGGAGGACTTCCAAAAGTTGGCACGATACATACGGGCTGCCTCAGTTGACGCAAGTCATGGAAGTGCCCGGATATCATGCCATGCTTGTGGTAAAAAAAAAAAAAAACTGTCCCTCTTGTTCGTTTTTTTGGGATATTTATTTATTACTTTATTCGTATATAGCGCTGTTAAATGAAGACATATTTGAATAAAAAAGTAGTATTATAGTTTCAGGATTTGCTGTCACCGTTATCATGATTCGTAAGTGCAGTTTCCGGGGGAGCTGCTGCTGTCACCATTATCATGGCGTAGGATCTTAATAAGTACGCACTGGGATGTGATTGCCATTTGCCAATACTGTTTTGGTAGAACAAGTGAACAAGGCAGGCACTAAGGTCAGCCGGATCTCTTTGGAGTTAGTTTCTACTAATTTGTCTCGGTTCCCTTGCGAGTCCCATAGTAACACAGGGCATTATTTGGGGGGGAGGGTGATTAGTTGAGATCGAAGTTGATTCAGTAGCACAGGCACATGGTTGATTCTTGTTTCTTCTATGTGCCAAAAGGAGTGGTACCATAGCATTTTTAGGGTGGTGTCACTAGACTTGTTGGCTTTCCATCCGGAAATACGGTCCTCTCCAATCTCCATGCTATTACTTTTGAAAAAAAATGGCATGTTTTAGAGGCAGGAGCAAGCGTCAATTATGGGGATTTGAGCGGGTACGATGTATCTTTAAGATGAATGGGGAGCTCAAATAATTGAGGTGCATACAGCGTGTAAAGCGATTAGGACAATTCGGCTGTTAGTATATCTTGTTTCCATATTTTGTCAGCATAGCAGCAGTGGCGTGAGTCAGAAAAGTTTGTGATAATTGGTGGGTCGAGTTGTGGGGATGTAGGGTTTTCTCTTTTTGTTCAAAAAAGAAAAAAAAAAAAACTGGATTCTTCATGATAATACTTATCAGCATGACATATATTGCACTCATGCATCTCCCTCCTCCATATGAACAAATAATTTGGCCTTCAAAAACTCTAGTAGTGCGGTATGGTTTGAGAAGTGTGAATGGAGTGTCTTTTTTTTTTTGCTTGAGCTTGACAGCTGATAATGATGTGCGCATCATTTGTGGGCTGTAAACATCATTGGCAAAATAGAAAATCTTTTTAAAAGTAAAAACAGATATAATCTCAAAATAGGGAGCCCATATCTACGCTCCCAAACTTAACATTTGCACTCCCCCACTTTCATTTGCTTGGTAAACAAATATCAAAAATATCTTGTACAAAAACATCAAACTCTCTCGATCGTCGTCTCTCTCACTCCCCCCACTCTTTTCCAACTAACCCAACCCAATCTCAGATCATATTGGTCAGTTTGTTCAAGCTTTTGCAACAATTGCAAGGCTTAAAGCTGGATCAGAATTAATATGGAAGGATGGGCATTGCAGTATAAGGTGGACTCTTAATGGGGTGCATGTTTAAAATGCAATCTGATCTTCCATATAAAAAAAGTATTTGCTATGCTAAACCCACATATCTTGGATAAAGCATTGCAGAGTAAATGTAGAACATAGCAAAGAAGATAAGAGGTACTTGCTATGTTCTAGGAGTTGTTTGTCTCGGGTGATGTTTTAAAGAAAGATTTTATATTCATTTTTAACGGACGCCTAAGTTAGCAGATAATCAATCTATTGCACTCTTTTGTCCTCCAAAACCCATCCAATTACACTTATCACTTGAAATTCTATTCCAAAATTATAAACCAATTATTAATCCCTCAAACTATCAAAGTACGTATGTAAAACTGAAGCAATACCAACGAAATCTGCTAGATAATTTGAAAAAGTTGTTCAAAACCGGATTCTATAACCGGTGTTCACTGTAAGATCATCTCTTTAAACTCGGTGAAGCCAATACTTCAGGGATAAGGGGGCCTGCAAACAAGGTTGTTGAAAATTGTACACTGGAAGAGATGTAATAAGAATTAAGAATTAATGATAGATCTGAGTAGAAGGCTTGGTAAGTGATGGAGAGGTTGTAATGTTTAGAAGTCGAAGGCTGCTGGTCATTTATCACATTATGTTTTTTATTAGTAAAGTTCATCCTTCTATCAAAAAAAAAATTATTTACGAGTTGAAGAGTTTAGAGGTTGTGGGTTGACGAAGAAGAAGAAATGTGTTGTAAAGTGAATACGTGCAATGTACCGGCTTGACGACTGTCACCACAAATCAACACAGGATTTTTTTAGCATGTTTTGTCCTCACTAGCATGTTTCGGGAAAAACTTCCCAAAAAGTCACCCATCCGAGAATTGTCAGGCGTCACATGCCCACTAGCTTCCGCTAGGTTCGTTCCCGAACCCTACACCATACTTTGAGAGTTTTGGAGTTCCGCTACCAACTGTAACGTCTCGACTTGACGACTGTCACTATGAACCAGCATGGGACCTTTTCAACATAGTTTGTCCTCACTCGCATGTCTCCGAGGAAAACTTCCTAGGAGGTCACCCTTTCGAGAATTGTCGAGTGTCACATACCCACCAGCTTTCGTTAGGTTCGTCCCCGAACCCCGCATCATACTAGGGGAATTATGGAGCTCCGCTACTAACTGTAATGCCCCAACTTTTCCTCTTCTATCTAAGGACAAGGCAGAAGGTAAGGCCCGTGCTTGCTTCTAGGCTTCTTTCTTCTAGTTAAGGAGCGAAGCCTTTCAAAGAGCAGAGTCGTAACCACTCGCTTTGGACTAGGCAAAAGAGTACACAACTGAAGAGAGAGTGCCAGCTAAGATCACATCGTTTCCCATGTCCTTTGTATGGCCCTTGGGCAATGAAGTCCAACGAAAGATAGAGTCAAAGTCGGATCGAAAGTGGCATAATATACCTCTTCTGAACCCTTAATAATAGAACGTGTGTGTTCCCAGTAGGCTATATTTTCGTTAGATAGGTCCGTTGGGATTCTTAACCCATCTAAGAATTGCTCCAAGTCAATCACGTTTAATTTTGTAATTTTTATGGAATGAGCAACGAAAAGGTTGGTGCACCTTGTTGATATAGTTGGTACCTACCAATCCGTTTAAACTATTCTCAATTGTATAGTCCCATACCTGTACAACCTTAAAATCACTATAATTGAGCTATTCTTAATTATACAGTCTCCTACGTATATAATTACGAAATTGCCTCAACTGTGCAATCCAATCCCTACACAGTCTTAGGAACTCTCCTATTCTGGAGTGGATTCGGTTCATTCATGTGCCCCACCCACGTCTAGAAGCCTGTCAGAAGCCGCTCCTTGTCTATGCCCACCCCGGTACCGGTGTACACTTCCCGCCCTCATCGACCCCGGGTGTCACAAATACGTCTATTAAGGCTAATTTTGTCAATTATTAACCAAACAATTGTCAGTGAGGAGTGCGAGTATTAAGTTTCGGAGTGTAAATATGGTTCCCTCAAAACATTTCGAAGAGGCAGTGCATGGTAAAATTTTCAATTTTTTTTAATCCCAAATTTTAGGTTGCGAATTGTTTTAATGGTGGAAGCAAGTGTATGGGAAAATGTGCTTTGACTATAAGGGAAGAAGAAAATTAGTTGGACAGTTGATTGAAATATTACAAAAGTGGTAAAAATTTTAACTACTAAGGTTGGGGAATATGTAATTGAAGGCTTACAACATACATATATCCTCTGCTTTCTTTCTTACTCTACAATCTTCAAGAAACATTCGGAGTCCATCCTTTATGAGATTCGTGATTGTATGTATGTCTGAGATATTTAGAATACTTTATTGCCTCCTACCGATTTGTCTCTGCTTTTTGCTAGTTTGGACCTCAAGAATTGACTAAGACAAATGTTACAAGGCTCTCTCTAGCATGGAACTAGATGTCCATGACCTCTAATTTATGGAGTTGGGAAGTGGATGATTTGGGAACAACAGAGTGAGGGAATTTTCAACTCAAGCAATGACTAGTGGGGAGTGACGTAGTTGTTGACATGATTGTATATCATGTCATATCTATATGGCGTGAGAACCATTATGGGCCCTCCATTAGTGCTAACAAAACTACGTCTCTGGTTCCTTTAGGATGGCCTCCTCTGCCTAGTGGATGGCTTAAGGCTAACATTGACGATATTGTTAGCTGTAATCTAGCCTATTTTGGGGGCAACGAAGTCATCCATTCTGTCACGCCCCCGCCTAAGCGCGAACGGCCAGGTACCATGTGCACCCACAGCGTGCCACAGGACACCAAGGCCTATAACCATCTCTACAGAAGTTCGTTGCCTTTGCCTTGCAGGTTAGTAACCAAAACAAAAGCGCAACGTAAACGAAACAAAACCACAATACAAGACAACAAGGATACTAATTGTCAAACTCTTTTATTAAGTCATATCCACTAATTTTATAAAATTCTTGTTACAAAGGGCACTAACCCATGCTACATAAGCACAACCTCTTTAGTGAATAATTAATACAATAGATTAATTAAACTAAACCGACTCGGCTATACCCATCGACCTACTGCCCGTACACTCATTCTTGCACCTGTAAGGCAAGAGGAGATATGAGGGGTGAGTATAAAACTCAGTAAGTAAATGTGCACACAAGCAATAACCACCCGAAGCATGAAATGCTCAACAAACATGCAACCAATCAGCAAGGTATCCAGTCCTCCGTGATCAGGCCCACAGGTAAGCCAAGTGATGTACTTCGGGCCTACTTGTATGTCTTGTCAGCCCTACACACATGCACAACTGTATCACACAGCCTCACGTATGAGGCATAACCGAATAGCCCACAATGTGCATACGACTTGCTACCGAGGCACACACAGTGCCCTTCATAGCACCACCCTTTGGCCAAGCGGATCCCACACCGCAATGACCATCTATCAACAAGACCAAGCGGCCAATATACTCCGCAAGGTTCCATAACCTGTGCAAGGCACCCAGTGCCAATATATCAACAAGACCAAGCAGGCATAATCCTCTGCAAGGTTCAATCTCATGGTACGTACAAACCCCGCTTGCACTACCCACTTGATCCATTGGCCAATGATCCCCATCCATGCATTGATGCAAATGATATGAAATGCACAGCCCCCTGGGCATAAAAAATAAAAAATAAAACATGCACCATAGTTCCAATACCAAGCCAACCAAGCAATTGGGCCATCTGCCAGCAAGCACACAATAGCAACTATCACAAGTACGCTTCATCTACTTACCTAGCAATTTGGCACAAGAATGCCAATCATTCCTTCCCTTTGGAGCCCTTGGAGATCCTGGGATTATAGAGCCCTATTATACATATGTAAATACACATTACAACCCAATCACAACAACTATAATAGGTAAAGCACAACTCAACCTCACCAAACAATCCTTACACTAAACCGGACAGAAACTGTCCTGTACCAACAGAAAGTTCACCATAGAGGCTGAACTAGCTTCGGGCCCCAACATAAAAGTTGTATCCATGTCTCTTATCTTTCCACAGCCACCAATAACACTCAATTCTAAGATTTCTAGCTCCAGATATGGCTTTAAAACCACCTCAGGGTCAAGCAGCAGGACTACTGCAGATCAGTCCAATTTGAGAGAGCATAACTCGCCTAGATCAGCTCCAAAATCTACCAAATCAGTGCCCTATAAAATATATTGATGTTAGCTAACCACAAGCTTTGGTTTCACTCAATTCCAACCGGTGGTTTGGCCGAAATCCTCATTTTAGTGGGCAAGGGTCAATCTGCCCGAGAGCAGAACCACCCTAGCCTCACTTCTCTTCCTCTTCTCTTTTCTTCTCTTTCTCTTCCTCTTCTCTTTCTCTTCTCTTTATCTTCTCTCTCTCTTAGAAAGAATTTTGTCTGATAAATGAGAGGGAGAGGTTCTTGCTTTCACCCTTTAAGTCATTTGGAGTAGGTGACTAAGCACCTACTTACCACACTTGCCAACTTGGTGCCACTTGCACCAAGTTGGTGACAAATTGGTTCGTGACTCCCAGCTGCCAGCTTGCACACCCAAAGCCTCCAACACCTTATTTCCGAGCTACTTGGCTCACTCTAATTGGTCGGTTTGTCCAATCATGAATTTACACATCATCGGGTCCGATTGTGAACCAACGGGCACCCCGGTGCCCCTGTTGTGCATCAATTCGTTCCAACGGGTTATTTCCTTGGGAAATTGTGCCTTTAATGCACTAATTGCACCTAAGAAATACATTACCAACATAATCTATCATTTATCGACCGATTATATAAGTCGAGTACTCGGTAACCCTAAACAGGCCATCCGTGCCATCGGGTCACAACAAACCCATTTTTACACACTAGGCCAAGCTAATGCACACCATTGCCCTTAATCCGTCACCAACACATGTTACCAAGCTGAGACCCATACTATCATGTACACATGAAATGTGAACATCACCCACAAGATGCCGAATACACGATCCAACTAACACGAATGTCCTCGGAGGACAAATAGCACCCGACTCCCGTCATATGAGTATTCCTCTAGGCACCTAGATGTGCCTGGGGTATCACACATTCGTTCGATGGTAAAAGGATTTCAGGCTTTGTACATGGTCTTTGGCTTTTTAGTCCACTATTAGCAGAGTAATGGGCTATGCATGACATCTTATACCTTGCATGGGGCCGTTGCATCTCTAACCTCATTATAGAGTTGGACTATAGCGAACTGTTGGAATCAAAAGTAGTAAACAATCTAATTGCACAACGGAATCTAAGCATATTGATTCTAAAACATCAATTGAATATATATATTAAAGAGGATATTTAGTATTTACACGAATATCGAAGAACACTGCAAGTCTGAAAAGAACTCTTCTTATCACTCGTTCACTTGGTTGTCACAAACCATAATGATCCTCTCTTGAATATCACCTCTACAAGTAATTCACACAAGGCAGAAGTGAAGAACTCTTCACAAAAGAATTACAATTGCCAAAACCCCTAGAGAACTAGTTAGAGATTTCGGCTTTAGGAGGAGAAGGAGACTAGAGAACAACTTCTCTATTAGGTGTATTTGTATATTAATTCCATAAGGTATCTATTTATAGGCACTAGTCCATTAAGTCGTAGGAAATATTTAAATTAACTTTTAAGTTAAGTTACTTATTGGACTACTTAAATAATTAGTTAGTCTACGATCTAAATAATTATTTAACTCACACATTGCCAATTAACTAAATACGTTGACAATACTAAGTGAATCATTATCTTTTTTTTTTGGTTTCCCATCCGATATTTGGAGCTTTGCCCTGACTAATCTGGTCGACCCGCATCGTGCACCTGGTTATGGTGGGTGAGTCTCCCAATGGAGATTTTCTGCGTACACGAGGACTCGACCAGACCTCGCTTAAGCGGAACCAAGTCGCTTACCAGGTCATTTATATTTCAATGACCTTACTTCTTAAGTAAGCATCACCATTCACCATATTAACTCTAAAGGTCATAATGTCTATAGTTAGTGAGAAATGACTACTAGATCATATCAAGAAATATAACATGTGCTAATCTACCCGTATTATCAACGTCCCTCCTTGTTAATTATGACTAGGGATAATTTAGGTATAAATATATTTGCATGCAATATGAATCTCATATCATGAACTCTTCGTGATTTTTATTGCACTGTGTATTTTATACTAAGGACTTTATTACACAATTTAAGATTTTAACTAACATATATAAATTATATGCACTTTGTAATAAAGAAATGCCTTCATTGATATAAATATAAATATTTGCATGATTAAATCCCTAAAATGACTAGCTCTAGGGCATATTTCTAATAATATCTCTCAGTTGCACTAAAGCCAACTATCTAGATGCTTAATACCTATAGAATTTATATGGTATTTAAACTTAAATTGGGTTAGTGCCTTTGTGAGAGGATCAACCACATTATGATCCGTGGGGACTCTTTCTACCTTCACATCATTTTTACCAACTATCTTTATAATAAGGTAGTAGTACCTAAGTACATTCCTGGATCATTGATAAGACCGTGGTTTCTTTTCTTGCACTGTAGCTCCATTGTTATCATACTACAATGGTAGCGGATCATTAACGCTATATACCACTCTAAGTTCGGTGATGAAGTTCTTGATCCACACTGCTTCTTTAGCTGCCTCGGAAGCGGCGATGTACCTTGCTTCGGTCGTTGAATCCATAGTTGCTTCAAACGTTGAATCCGTTATTATATCTTGCATGAGGTTATTGCATCTCTAACCTCATTATGGAGATGGACTATAGAGAACTTGCTTCTATCATTGAGTGTCTAGCTTTATCAAGGTTTGGGAATCTCCCATTATTGGAATGTCTGCGAAAGATGGTTGTGAGACCTTGGACTGTCTCCTTTTGCTATGTCTATCGAGAAGAGAACTTTATTGCGGATTGTCTTGCAAATATGGTTTAAGTCTGGAAGATGAACTTTATTATTTAGACCATCCATCTAATTATTGTTTGTCCTATTTGTTAGCTGAGAGCTCCAATCATTACAAACTTTGTGATGTAATTTATGTTTTATCCTAATCAACCAAAAAAAAATCTTAGACCAACTCCCTTTGAAATCTTTTAGGGAAATCAAAACGCTGAATTGGAAGAGCATCCTATCGCGTATTCAAATCAAATGAAGAGTTTGGAATTTTTTTTTTGGTTTTGGTTGGCATTTCATGTGAGTTAGGCCAGCGGTGGGTGCTCGGCACACGGCATGTCACCTATAAAATTTTTTTGTTATCCCTGTCCATCATCCTATACTATACGAGGATATCCATTTTTATTATCTGCTCTTCATTAGAGAAGTTGACAATTATCTTACTGCAATGGTAGGCAAATGGTCGTCTTGTCAAGTAATAACACATGGAATGATGAATTGAGTCACCAATGATGAGTGGCAAAAGATGCAACATTTTTCTTGATTTGTATTATAAAATGATGAAATGGTCATGCAATGTAAGATAGCTACACCTATGGGTATAGTACAAATGAATCCAGTCTCTAATGATGGTTGGTAAAAGATGATGATTTTGAAATCCTCTGAATATGGCATTGATTCTAATGTATAAATACATCTACTTTTTAAAGTGACGTACGGATCTTCAAAGTGCCACATTATGACATGCACAAAACCAATTCCAATAGGTGAAGCTAATGATAAGGAATATATTTATACCAAAAAAATTTAGATGTAGAATTTGATGCTTTGCTTTTTTAATGTTCGACCCCCGGTTTGGGAAAGTGAGAAACAGGAAGAAGGGAGTGATATGAGAAGCAAATTGAGGGAATGAATTCATCTTATTTTGTTTGGGGACCATAAAAAAGGAATTCGGAGGAAATGAAAGGGGGAATTATTTTCTCTCATTACCCACATTTTCCTCTTTTTTTTTTTTTCTCGGTAAACATAAGAGGAACTTCATTAAAAACCTAAAGATAAGGGCATAAGGTATTTTAATATAGCTGACTAATCCTCCTACAACATCTGGTACAAGAGCAAATCCGGCTTTTTAAATCCAATACAAAATAGCAAAGACAAACAACAACAATTGTAGAAAACTTGTAGCTAGCGTAGATTGTCGTATGTTCTCATTCACTTTCAGAAAAAACAACAGCAATTGCAAAAAAAACTTAGCAGAAGGTCGAAACACTTCCTCTATGAGGAAGCGAAGAAGAAAATACAATTGAAGTTATATTAGTGAAGTTGAGAGTCTCTCTCTAATTTTTTTTCTTTTTCTTTTTTGTACATAGTCTTTCTAATTTTTCACTCATCACATTTTCATTCTCGAGAGGAAATAGTTTGAAATGTCAATTTTTATACTTCTAACATTTTGTCCTTGAAAAAAATAATGACATTTATTTAGAGATTATTTTTTTCAATCTCCATTACCATTCCTGAAACAACCTGACCCGAATTTACCGCTAGTCACAGTAAATGCGTGGCCATCTTATTATTACTGGAATAACAACGCCCAAATCATACAATAAAGACAAATCCAAGCGTAGCTTAACACAACAAACCACACACACCACCCGTGCACGGGAGTAATTATTACACACAGCAGTCTCAACAGCAACCAACAAAACAAGAAACACACAGCAGCAGCGGAAGACTTGTAAATAAGTACAGCACACCACAATGGAAAGATGCAGCGGAGTATGGATCCGGGTCTGGCAGAGGGTACGCCGCAGCTTGCCTGGCACGATCCTGTACTAAAACAAATCAATCTACGCGACCGAGTCACGTAGGCGAGGGGTGAGTCCGAAGTGCTCACCGGGTAAAATCCACAAGTAATAATTAATATACAAGCATCAATTATAACCAAGTTACCAGAAACAAACAAAATATCACAAGGCAAAACCTTAACTTGATTCTACGATTCCCCGGTTATCTTCCTAAGGTCTAACCTGTTAAACTAATCCAATTTTTATTATCAGGGCCCTTATCACAATTTAAATGTTGGCCGTGCCTGGTAGCCAGGTTAGCTAACCCCAGGGTACTCCCGTAAAATCAAAATATCTCAAATCACAATATCTCAAAAACCGAGTCCCGCAGTCCTCGGTCGGGAGTCCCGCAGTCCTCGGTCGGGAGTCCCGCAGTCCTCCCTATTATAAATCAAGTCATAACTCAATATACAAGTAGACTACCATCTGGCCGTACCAACACTTAATTGTGGTTATCTAGCTGTCTAGGTGATTCCGTTATTATTACCCTCAGTCTCTTAATTTTCATAACCGGTCCCGTGTGGACTCTTTCAACTCGTCAGAACATTCTTAATCATATCTCAAGTCCATCCGGTTTCCACACCGTATAGCAATAACAGCAATATAACAACACAGAATGCATTCAAACAATCATTCTCAATCACAATTTTATTCACAACAAGACACACACAACAAGACATCATCAAACCGTAACTTAGTATAAAGGCCTGAATATTAACAATTACTTGTCCTCACCTTAGTTGATGAATTCCTCGGGAATTTCGCCCTCGGGTTCCAAGCCCACGTTCTCATTCTCTTCACCTAGATATAATGACATACAATCACATAAATGCACAACAAAGTGATATGCATGCATTTATCTAATAGGGTACCGTTATACCATAATTAATATTGCAGATCGATATGTGCAAAATTCTATTTAGGTATATTCTCCCATAATAAGTCTATTTCCGTAATTCATTTTTAGTATGGTCCTACCATAATTATTGTTTTTATCCAATTTATGTCCTTGTTAATATATTCTTCCGTAAGTTTATTATTATCAATTATTATTTATTAACACTTCCAGAATATATACCCATGACTACCTAATTTTTCTTATCGTTATAACATTAATACCGTCGTTATACTTCTGGGTATACTATTCAATCCATTTTTTTTTTCCAGCCCACAAGCAGGCCCACGAGCAAGTCAATAGGCCCGACCCAGCACAATCTGGGCCAAGCACTACAACCCGCCCGACAGACCTTACGCGGGCCATCAATCCAGCTCGCCACCGGCGAGTCAACTCACCACGGCGGAACCGGACTTCAACGCGAGGAAGACAGGGAGCGGCGCTCGCTTTCGTAGGCGAGGCGACGCGGCTGCGGTGCGGTGATGGCGGTGGTGTGAGCAGGCGAGCAGAGGAGGGCGGTCGGGTCGACAATGACTTGGTGGTTTGTGGCGGCTGACGCGAAGAGGAAGGCGGATGGACGACGGCACGAGGAGGAGGGCGCGGTCGGCTGTAGATCGTGGCGGCGTCGGCTGCTGGTGGTGGCGCGACAGCGTGAGGGAGGAGGGAGTGCCGCGCGGTGGTGGTGGTCGGAGGAGATGAAGAGGAAGGGGGGGGGGGTGACGTCGTTTTGGCCGCCGGGTTTCTTCCTTTGTTGTGTTTTTTTTAATATAGGTATATGGGTATGCTGTTAGAGGGTGTGTGTTGGAAGTTAGACAAAGCAGTAAGGTATTGAGTTGCCGGTGACTAGCTTCTGGGTTCAGGGAGCAGATTCTCTTTTTTTTTTTATAAAACCAGGGAAGGAAAAAGACAATAGATATTGGCAGACAAAAAGAAAGAAGATTCGTAAATTATTGGTGAATTATGGAGGTTACTGTGTGCATGATTGGCAGAAAAATCTGATTCATTAAAAGACCTTTTTGCCCTTCTTGTTTCCTTTGAGTTTAGGTTTACCCTAGGGGCATTTTCGTCTTTTCGCACTTCTACCAATCCGGAAGATTCCAACTTGTCCCGAAAATTCCGTAAAAGTGTTCGGGGTATGAATTGAGACTCGGAATTGAAATCCGATGCTCGGTTTACCACGAAATAATTACCAAAGACTAATTCTTTACGGTAAATCTCTATGCGAATGAATTACGGTCGCGGTAAAAACGAAAAATTTACCTGGGCTGTTACAGCCTTCCCCCTTTTAAGGAATTTCGTCCCCGAAATTCGATCCCGGTTCCTCAAAGAGATGCGGGTACTGCGTTCGCATGTGCTCTTCGACTTCCCAGGTGGATTCATTAGCTGGATGCTTACTCCACTTGACTTTTACCATGGGAATGGTGCGTTTCCTTAACTGTCGTACTTCACGTGCAAGGATCCTTTCTGGAACTTCTGTATACGTCAGATCCTCGGCTACTTCAACTTCTGTCGGTGTCACAATATGACTTGGATCTGATCGGTACCTCCTTAGCATCGAAACGTGGAACACGTTATGAATGCGTGACAACTCTTCAGGTAATGTCAATCGGTATGCCCAAGGTCCAACTCTTTCCACAATCTCATAAGGTCCAATGTATCTGGGGCTTAACTTTCCCTTCTTCCCGAACCTGATTACACCCTTCCATGGCGCAATTCGGAGGAAAACTTTTTCACCAACCTGATACTCCATCTCTCGTCGGTGTTTGTCTGCATAACTCTTTTGTCTATCTTGTGCGGCTCTCATGCACTGTTTCACGGTCTGTATTTTATCAGCTGTTTGTTTGACCAAATCCGGACCAACGATCAATCGCAGTCCCTCTTCATCCCAGCAAACCGGACTTCTACACTTCCTTCCGTAGAGAGCTTCAAAGGGCGGCATACCAATACTGGAATGGTAACCGTTATTGTATGCAAACTCCGCCAGTGGTAAATATTTATCCCAGCTTCCACTAAAGTTGAGTGCACAAGCTCGGAGCATATCTTCCAAAGTCTGGATAGTCCTTTCAGACTGTCCGTCTTTCTGTGGATGGAAAGCAGTACTGAAGCTCAGTTTAGTACCGAGCGCTTCTTGTAGACTCTTCCAAAATCGTGAAGTAAACCTCGGATCTTGATCAGACACTATAGACTTGGGTATACCATGCAACCTCACAATCTCAGCAACATATTTCCTCGCCAAAGTGTCCATGGTATCGGTTTGGCGGATAGGAAGAAAATGAGCAGTCTTTGTCAATCGGTCGACAATGACCCAAATGGCATCATGCTTCCTTTGAGTCATTGGCAACCCTATCACGAAATCCATCGTGATCATTTCCCACTTCCATTCTGGTATTGTGAGAGGTCTCATCTTCCCAGCTGGTGCCAGGTGCTCCGCTTTCACTTTTTGACAAGTGATGCATCTCGCAACGTATTCTGCCACATCTTTCTTCATACGAGGCCACCAATAATGGCTCTTCAGATTCTGATACATCTTAGTACTTCCTGGATGCATAGCATACGGGGTCATATGTCCTTCCTCCAGAATCTGGTTACGCAGGTCTCCGACTTTGGGTACACAAAGCCGTTTTCCAATCATCAACGCTTCGTCTTCTGCTATACGGAACTTTTTTTCCTTGCCGCTACATACTCCCTCTTTTAGCTTGACAAGGTCTGAGTCTCCATCTTGTAACTCTACAATCCACCCTCTTAGATTGGACTTGACATTCATGTGTGCTATCAGGGCTCCTGTATCATCAACTGTCAGGTTAGCTCCCAACTTCCTTAACTCGACGAGTGCAGACATCGAGTAAGTAGTGGAGGCTCCATCCGGCTGTCTCCGACTCAATGCATCAGCTACAACATTAGCCTTTCCAGGGTGGTACTCGATAGTACAGTCATAATCATTCAATAGCTCAACCCAACGTCTTTGTCGTAAGTTGAGCTCTTTCTGAGTCATGATGTACTTGAGACTTTTGTGGTCGGTGAAGATCCGGCATTTTTCTCCAAACAGGTAGTGTCTCCAAATCTTCAACGCCAGAATCACGGCTGCCATCTCCAGGTCATGTGTCGGGTAATTCCTTTCATGAGGCCTTAACTGCCTGGAGGCATATGCAATCACCCGACCTTCTTGCATAAGCACAGCTCCTAACCCATAACCAGAGGCATCACAGAACAGTACGTACTCCACTCCTGGCTTGGGTACTGCTAGCACTGGTGCTGTGGTTAGCTTCTTCTTCAACTCTTCGAAGCTCTTCTGACATTCTGGACTCCAAGTGAAAGGTTGTTCCTTCCTTAACAGCTTCGTCATGGGACGGCTATCAAGGAAAATCCTTCAATGAACCTCCGATAGTATCCTGCAAGACCAAGAAAACTTCTGACTTCGGACACATTCTTAGGAGGCTCCCACTCCAGAACAGCTTTAACCTTGGCGGGGTCTACCTTTATCCCATCTCCTCCTACTACATGTCCAAGGAAGGAAACTTCTCCAAGCCAGAATTCACACTTGCTGAACTTGGCATACAGTTTCTTCTCCCGTAGCCTTTGAAGGACTATCTTCAGGTGTTCTTCATGTTCCTTCTTGTCCTTCGAGTAGATAAGGATGTCATCAATGAAAACTATAACAAACTTGTCAAGGAATTCCTTCAAGACTAAGTGCATCAAACACATGAACACTGTTGGTGCATTGGTTAACCCGAAGGGTACCACTGTGAACTCGAAGTGGCCATATCGGGTGCGGAATGTAGTCTTTGGTATATCCTTCTCTGCAATCTTGATTTGATGGTAACCTGATCGAAGATCGATCTTGGAAAACACCGTATCTCCTTGTAACTGGTCAAAGAGATCATCGATCCTTGGTAAAGGATACTTGTTCTTGATTGTCACTTTATTCAGTTGTCGATAATCCACACACATCCTCATGCTACCATCTTTCTTCTTTACGAACAACACCGGTGCTCCCCGAGGTGAGGTACTGGGTCTAATGAAACCCTTCTCAAGAAGTTCATCCAGCTGTTTCCTCAGCTCCTGTAGTTCTGTTGGTGCCATCCGATAAGGTGCCATAGAGATGGGGGTAACTCCAGGTACTAGGTCGATAGTGTATTCCACCTCTCTGTCGGGAGGCAGTCCCGGTAGAACTTCTGGAAACACATCGGGAAACTCCCTAACTACCAGTATGTCTTTGGGAGTCAGATCCCAGGTTTCTTCGCCCGTGACATGGGTCAACAAGGCATTCGGACCATTCTGCTTAATCCCAAAATCCTGAGTAGCAGAGATACTGCATGTGGTCACAGCTCTCCCAATACCGGTCAAGATGATCGGTCGATCTCCGGTGGATGTCAGTGTTACTTGCTTGGCTCGGCAATCCACCATTGCTCGGTACTTCGACAACCAATCCATGCCCAGGATTACATCAAAACCTCCCATACTCATGACAATAAGTCGGGCAGGAAAGGTTTCTTCGCCATATACCAAGGGTACGTCCTTGCACACACGGTCTGTGGGAGCCCGTACCCCAATTAATTAAAAATAAAATATTTAAATGAAAAAGAGTTACCAAAATACTCTTTAAAACCCGGGATACAAAAACCGATGCTTCGGCATACAACATTTTTCCATGAAAATGTAAATTAACAACGAGATGTCATAAAAATAAACGAGATCAACCGGCTTAACAAATAATAAGCCATCACGGCATCACGCCGTCATAATATCACAAAATCAACTCCGGCCAACTGCCGATATAAGATATAATATCTATGACATCTCGAGTCATTACGCATACAGCGGAAGGTGAAAATAGTAATAATGCTCAAGATAGAAAATATCATGCATATGGCCCTATGGATCCCACCAAGAGATAATGCACAACTACCTGCTGAAGTGACTGCGTCTGATCTCCGAGTCGAAGGTGTAAGTGAGTCTGCACGCTAACTAA
>JAKUCV010003560.1:35089-115034 GCA_028386065.3 Turnera subulata
GCTCTCGGGAATCCACAATTCACCAAATATATCAATGTAAATATGTTTCGGTAAATAAAATTCCATAATTTAATTACATGGTATAACCGAGATAAATCTTAGACAATTACCGTCTAACACTCGTAAAAACGAGAATTCTCGTCCGCCGGCAGAACCCGAGCCTTCGCCGGAAAAGTTCCCGAGCCCTCGCCGGAACAGTACTCGCTTGCCGGATTCCGGTCACTTCGCCGGAATTTCGCCGGAGTCCAAAAACATACCAAAACCAACTGCCAGAACAAAACATCAAACCCCCTTTTCACCTCACAGAAACCAGCTATACAACACAATACCCCATGAATTCCCAAAACGAATTGAAGAAAAGAAAAGAAGAATCAAAGCTGGGATTGCTCACCGGAGAGTGTTGTTCACGCCGATTTATCCACTGCCGAGTTCAAGGCCTGTGAAAGGCAGCACCCCGAACACGCACACACGGCCACACTACAGGCACCGACGGCGCGCATCCACAGCCAACACCCCCCAAGACCACCAGCCACAACCCACGAAATCAAATCCTAACACACTACCACCAACAATCAAACCCGACTACCATACCAACCTTCAACTGCCTGCCAATCACACACCCACACACATCAATTCCCGTCGAACCCCTCAAACACACACGCACCGCTGCCTGCCGGAAACAACATACAGAGCCGCACGCCCGTACCGGAATAAGTAAATTCCAAAATTTCAACAAGTTAAGAGGAAGCAGAGGAGGAGAAAGGCCAGGGAGAAGAGAACTGGTGGCTTACCTCGTCGGCGTTGCAGCCGCACGCGAGTCAGGCCCAACCCTCGCTCTCGGTCCTCTTGGTTTGGTCGCGGCCGAATCGACCTTGGATCCACGCCGTTCAGCTTGTGGTGCCGGCGGTTCAAGAGAAGGGGAAGAGAGGAGTAACAGGTGATGGCGGCGGCTTCGTGTCCCTGCGACGGCGACACGGGAAGGAGAACAGAAATGTGTGGCGGCGGCGGCGGTTTTGTGAGAGGAAGAAGAGAAAGCGAGATGGAGGGGTGATGGGTTTTTGGGATTGAAATCGAAAAGAGGAGGAGAAGAAAAAGAAATCAGGAATGGAAAGAGGAAAAGGAGTTGATGGGGTTGGATGCCGTTGGCATTATGGTGGAGGTGGTGAGTGGGGAATAATGCCGTTGAGTGTCGGCTGGGTGGAGATGAAACGGAAGAAAAAGAAAAGTAAAGAAGAGAAAGAAAAGGTGAAGGAGAAGAAGAAGGGCTGCTGGGGTTAGGGTGTGACCCGCCAGCCGACGACGCGTCGTTGGCTGGGCGCGGTCAACCCGCCTCAGTTGACCAGCTTTCCTTTTTTTTTTTTTTTTTAAACCCTCAAAACGACGTAGTTTCGATCGAAGATTCAACAAGACCCGTGCTTCACCCCGAAACACGTTCCGATATCAACGAAACCCGAACTACGAACAATACCGACTTAGAATGGACATTCTCATGGCGAAATAATTTATTTCCTCAACTAAAATTCGAAAATACCTCAAGGGTAAAATCGGAATAAATTTCCGAGAATTCCGAAAATCAAATTATAAAATCCGGGGCGTTACAATTCTACCCCACTTAAGGAAATTTCGTCCTCGAAATTCAATCATCAAGTCCGTAGGTCCTACCACGATAAACTTCTGGTGTTCTCTACCAGATGTCAGAACTTATTGCGAGATGTCGCTTTTACCCTTAAGCGGTGTTTCTCCTGTCTATAAAAACCGTACCTCTGAGTTGAGAACTCACTCATAACTATGGACTCACCACTAAGATCCCGTACTACCTCTGACTCAGAGGACAACAGTTACATCGGCGGCAGGGCTTTCCCGACAAGCTCCGACGAGGAACCTCCTAAGAAGCGGTTCAAGACCAAGATCATCGGTCTAAAGGAGCACATGGTGATTCCTCCAAAACGGCGAAAGAAGCGTGTAGTCAAGGAAGGACCTTCTGGTAACAAGGATGCAAAAGATAGGAAAGGCAAGGCCACAGCTGAGTCTAGCACACCTCTGCAGATAATGAAGCAACTGGACACTTCACTGAAGAAGATCCACACTGCAGTGATGCAAATGGAACTGGCCTACATGGGACTCTCTTCTCAGGTCGCGAATATACAGAAACTTGTAACCGATCTGAAACATCATGTAACTCCGTAGAGTGCTTTTCCTTTTGCTGTAAAAGTTTCGAAATCAATAAAATAAACTTCCTTCGTAAATCCCACTCTTATTTTACGATATTTCATTTTAAATAGATTAGATCCAGCAATTGGGTATGAAATTAATCATAAGGAAAATTATAAACGAACTAAAACCCGTTTAATCAAGTCAGAATGTTAAGAGATTATAACAAAGCAAGTTTCCATATTCGGCGCCCTGGATTGATCGTGAACATCCCCGATCCCGAGAACGTATCGTACACAGTTAACGGTGACGTCTGTTAGCCTCGTGAAAAAGATACCCGTTAACTGACAAGGCGATGATCACGGAAGCGTCCTGTGTCCCTCGAAAGACACATTACCCACTTGTCCACAATTGTTCGTATAAGCCAAAAACGTCTATCTCGTCTCGCACCGCTCCGCGCTGTCCGACAGCTGTAAGCTTGTCGCATACGCACACTACTCGAGGTGTGGTCCACACGGTCTAGCCACAACGGTCACGAGTGTATATGACCAAGATGTAGGAACAAGTCTTAGGGAGAACAAATTGAAGTAGCCCGGGAAATTGAAAATTTTCAAGGTAGAGAAGGACAGATAATCTCTGGCATTTATTGCCCGAACAACAAACACATAGCGTGTCGAGGCAATAAATGAGGCAACGGTAGATTTCCAAAACGCGGTAACTTGAAATTCGAACGTAATAATCACGCTCCTCCTAAGGTTATAAAAGACGATAGAATGAGGAGTAAGTTATCCCAAGCATTTTAAAGCAATCTTACGCCCANTGGGGAATAATGCCGTTGAGTGTCGGCTGGGTGGAGATGAAACGGAAGAAAAAGAAAAGTAAAGAAGAGAAAGAAAAGGTGAAGGAGAAGAAGAAGGGCTGCTGGGGTTAGGGTGTGACCCGCCAGCCGACGACGCGTCGTTGGCTGGGCGCGGTCAACCCGCCTCAGTTGACCAGCTTTCCTTTTTTTTTTTTTTTTTTTAAACCCTCAAAACGACGTAGTTTCGATCGAAGATTCAACAAGACCCGTGCTTCACCCCGAAACACGTTCCGATATCAACGAAACCCGAACTACGAACAATACCGACTTAGAATGGACATTCTCATGGCGAAATAATTTATTTCCTCAACTAAAATTCGAAAATACCTCAAGGGTAAAATCGGAATAAATTTCCGAGAATTCCGAAAATCAAATTATAAAATCCGGGGCGTTACACGGTCTAACCTTACTATAATGCCTGCAGGTAATCTAACCCTCATCAGGTGTTCTAGCTTCTCATCCTCACAGTTATGTTGCATGGCAAAGTTTTGAGCTATGAAAGAATGCATAGCTCTAGGATCTACTAAAGTATGTGCAACATTATCATAAACCGTAAAGGTACCTGCAATCACTTGGGCAGCATCAGGATCATCTTTTGTAGTGATCACAAAGGCTCTAAGGACTGCTACACTCTAATTGGTTACAGACTGTGTCCTTGCAGCAGAGTTTCCTCGTCCACGGCCTTGTCTGGAACCTCCAGGTCCACTCGGTACACTAGCCACTGAGGCTGGAACGGTCTGTGTTGGGGTTGGATTTCCGGATCTTCCAAGCTTCGGGCATGCGTATCGGTAGTGCCCCAACTCGTTGCATTCGAAGCATCTAATCGTGGCCAAAGGAGCTCTAGTACGATTGTCTCCAGAGGTGGTTCCGCTGGTCCCGGTCCATCCTCCGGTGGAGGCTCTACGGTTGTTGTTCCATCCTCATCCATATGTTGTTGACGAGTTCTGGCCTCGTCCGACTACTGGTCCACTGGCGGTCCTCTTGTTCTGATTCAGAGGATTTGTCGTGGCTGCCCTCTTCCGAGCTTCTCGTCGAACTGCCTGTTGGTCTAGCCAGGTTCCTTCAGCCTTCTGGGCATCTTTCACCATAGCCTGGTATCCAGAATACTCCTTACACCCCATGATTGCTCTGATGTCAGGATGCAGTCCCCTCCAGAAATCCTGACACTTGGCCTCCACGGTGGCCACTAGGTTTCCCGCGTACATGGACAGGCGGTTAAACTTCTCCTCATATTCTGTCACGGTCATGTTGTTCTGTCGCAGCTCCAGGAACTCACACTGCATGCGCTCTCGGAACTGGTCAGTGATGTACTTGTCTCTGAACATCTCCGTGAATTCTGCCCATGGCATCACTACGGGCTTTGGCATGTCCCGTGTGACGGATTCCCACCAGTCGGTAGCTGTCTCCCTAAAGAGTGATGCGGCATAGTTCGCCCAACGATCATCTGTGCATCTCAGTTTGTACATGACTCTGGTGGTCTGGCGTAACCACTCATCTGCAACTCGAGGGTCTGTCGCTCCCGAGAAGTTTTCAGCTCCAAGTTTGGTTAGCTTGGTGTAGACCGGATCATCAATCGGTCCCTCGTTGCGAACGGTTTGGTTGTGGAGAATTTGCGTCATCATCTGCATCATCTCCATGGGAAGCGCAGGTGGTACCCCCTGTGCTCCACCATACGCTGGTTGCCCACCTCCAGCTTGGGGCGGTTGGTCAACCGACACTTGGTCTTCATCCAAGTGCATCTGTTCAGCAGGCTGGTGTCCCTCAACCGGATCCATGTCGCGGTACCTATATGAAAATGCATATAATATGTTAATCATGTGGAGCGAGCTATGCACAGCAAACAAGCACAACAATCATCAAAGACCTACAGCCCGCTCCGCTACCAAAATGAAACAACCTGACCCAAATTTACCGCTAGTCACAGTAAATGCGTGGCCATCTTATTATTACTGGAATAACAACGCCCAAATCATACAATAAAGACAAACCCAAGCGTAGCTTAACACAACAAACCACACACACACCACCCGTGCACGGGAGTAATTATTACACACAGCAGTCTCAACAGCAACCAACAAAACAAGAAACACACAGCAGCAGCGGAAGACTTGTAAATAAGTACATCACACCACAATGGAAAGATGCAGCGGAGTATGGATCCGGGTCTGGCAGAGGGTACGCCGCAGCTTGCCTGGCACGATCCTGTACTAAAACAAATCAATCTACGCGACCGAGTCACGTAGGCGAGGGGTGAGTCCGAAGTGCTCACCGGGTAAAATCCACAAGTAATAATTAATATACAAGCATCAATTATAACCAAGTTACCAGAAACAAACAAAATATCACAAGGCAAAACCTTAACTTGATTCTACGATTCCCCGGTTATCTTCCTAAGGTCTAACCTGTTAAACTAATCCAATTTTTATTATCAGGGCCCTTATCACAATTTAAATGTTGGCCGTGCCTGGTAGCCAGGTTAGCTAACCCCAAGGTACTCCCCGTAAAATCAAAATATCTCAAATCACAATATCTCAAAAACCGAGTCCCGCAGTCCTCGGTCGGGAGTCCCGCAGTCCTCCCTATTATAAATCAAGTCATAACTCAATATACAAGTAGACTACCAACTGGCCGTACCAACACTTAATTGTGGTTATCTAGCTGTCTAGGTGATTCCGTTATTATTACCCTCAGTCTCTTAATTTTCATAACCGGTCCCGTGTGGACTCTTTCAACTCGTCAGAACATTCTTAATCATATCTCAAGTCCATCCGGTTTCCACACCGTATAGCAATAACAGCAATATAACAACACAGAATGCATTCAAACAATCATTCTCAATCACAATTTTATTCACAACAAGACACACACAACAAGACATCATCAAACCGTAACTTAGTATAAAGGGCTGAATATTAACAATTACTTGTCCTCACCTTAGTTGATGAATTCCTCGGGAATTTCGCCCTCGGGTTCCAAGCCCACGTTCTCATTCTCTTCACCTAGATATAATGACATACAATCACATAAATGCACAACAAAGTGATATGCATGCATTTATCTAATAGGGTACTGTTATACCATAATTAATATTGCAGATCGATATGTGCAAAATTCTATTTAGGTATATTCTCCCATAATAAGTCTATTTCCGTAATTCATTTTTAGTATGGTCCTACCATAATTATTGTTTTTATCCAATTTATGTCCTTGTTAATATATTCTTCCGTAAGTTTATTATTATCAATTATTATTTATTAACACTTCCAGAATATATACCCATGACTACCTAATTTTTCTTATCGTTATAACATTAATACCGTCGTTATACTTCTGGGTATACTATTCAATCCATTTTTTTTTCCAGCCCACAAGCAGGCCCACGAGCAAGTCAATAGGCCCGACCCAGCACAATCTGGGCCAAGCACTACAACCCGCCCGGCAGACCTTACGCGGGCCATCAATCCAGCTCGCCACCGGCGAGTCAACTCACCACGGCGGAACCGGACTTCAACGCGAGGAAGACAGGGAGCGGCGCTGGCTTTCAAAGGCGAGGCGACGCGGCTGCGGTGCAATGATGGCGGTGGTGTGAGCAGGCGAGCAGAGGAGGGTGGTCGGGTCGACAATGACTTGGTGGTTTGTGGCGGCTGACGCGAAGAGGAAGGCGGATGGACGACGGCACGAGGAGGAGGGCGCGGTCGGCTGTAGATCGTGGCGGCGTCGGCTGCTGGTGGTGGCGCGACAGCGTGAGGGAGGAGGGAGTGCAGCGCGGTGGTGGTGGTCGGAGGAGATGAAGAGGAAGGGGGGGAGGGGTGACGTCGTTTTGGCCGCCGGGTTTCTTCCTTTGTTGTGTTTTTTTTTAATATAGGTATATGGGTATGCTGTTAGAGGGTGTGTGTTGGAAGTTAGACAAAGCAGTAAGGTATTGAGTTGCCGGTGACTAGCTTCTGGGTTCAGGGAGCAGATTCTCTTTTTTTTTTTTATAAAACCAGGGAAGGAAAAAGACAATAGATATTGGCAGACAAAAAGAATGAAGATTCGTAAATTATTGGTGAATTATGGAGGTTACTGTGTGCATGATTGGCAGAAAAATCTGATTCATTAAAAGACCTTTTTGCCCTTCTTGTTTCCTTTGAGTTTAGATTTACCCTAGGGGCATTTTTGTCTTTTCGCACTTCTACCAATCCGGAAGATTCCAACTTGTCCCGAAAATTCCGTAAAAGTGTTCGGGGTATGAATTGAGACTCGGAATTGAAATCCGATGCTCGGTTTACCACGAAATAATTACCAAAGACTAATTCTTTACGGTAAATCTCTATGCGAATGAATTACGGCCGCGGTAAAAACGAAAAATTTCTGTGACACCCCGGGGTCTATGAGGGCGGGAAGTGTACGCCGGTACCGAGATGAGCATGGACAAGGAGCGGCTTTTGGAAGGCTTCTAGACGGAGGGGCACGGGAATGAACCGATCCACACCGGAATAGGAGAGATCCTGAGACTGTGTAGGGATGGGGCTGCACAGTTAGAGCGATTTCGAGGTTGTACAGGTATGGGACTGTACAATTGAGAGTAGGTTAAACGGTTTGATGGGTACTAACTATATCAACAAGGTGCACCTACCTTTTCGGTGCTCATTCTAGAAAAACTCCAAAGTTAAACGTGCTTGACTTGAAGCAATTCTAGAATGGGTGACCTCCTGGGAAGTTTTCCCCGGAAACGTGCGAGTGAGGACAAAGCACGTTGGAAAGGTCCCGTGTTGGTATGTAGTGACAGTCGACAAGCCGGGACGTTACAGTGGTAGCGGAGCTCCAGGACTCCTCTAGTACGGTGCAGGGTTCGGGGACGAACCTAGCGGAAGCTGGTGGGCCTGTGACACCCCGGGGTCTATGAGGGCGGGAAGTGTACGCCGGTACCGGGATGAGCATGGACAAGGAGCGGCTTCTGGAAGGCTTCTAGACGGAGGGGCACGAGAATGAACCGATCCACACCGGAATAGGAGAGATCCTGAGACTGTGTAGGGATGGGGCTGCACAGTTAGAGCGATTTCGAGGTTGTACAGGTATGGGACTGTACAATTGAGAGTAGGTTAAACGGTTTGGTGGGTACTAACTATATCAACAAGGTGCACCTACCTTTTCGGTGCTCATTCTAGAAAAACTCCAAAGTTAAACGTGCTTGACTTGGAGCAATTCTAGGATGGGTGACCTCCTGGGAAGTTTTCTCCGGAAACGTGCGAGTGAGGACAAAGCACGTTGGAAAGGTCCCGTGTTGGTATGTAGTGACAGTCGACAAGCCGGGACGTTACAATTCCTCTACATAAATTCTTTTTTTTTTGGTTGGTCAAAGATAATATAGTTAGTCATTAATCATAAAGCTTAAGGTACATGCCATTAGATGCAAATAATCCCTGAACAATGGAGGGCTCAATACAAGTCCTAACTAGAAAGATATTAACTAACAATAACATAATAAAAAAATATTGGTATAGCTTAAAAAAAAAAAAACTATAAGTAAGATAAAGATATATCCTTGAGCAGCAGTAGCTCCTTCCATGGTACTTTTTCTTTGATGGAACCTTAGACTGGGATCTCTAGGTAAATGGGGGCGCCAAAAGGTACAAGGATGATTGAAGCATGTGCTGCAGCAGTACAGTGTGCAGTGTAGTGCAGTGCTGAATGCTGATCAGCCCAGCAAGTAAGACTTGCTGTTCGTTCTTTGTCGATTCCGGACCGCAATTAAGCTTCCTCGTCCCGTGAACCTATCATGTACCCCCTGCCCTGCACCTGCTCCTTATAATCCTAACCAATCATCTTCCCCACGGTTTTCTTATATAAAAAGTCAATAGAAACTTGCATGTAAGACCCAGTTGTAATTGCCTCCTTGTTTTCTTCTTTGCTATCACCATTGGGTTAATTAGCAAGAAAGTTTGATGTTTCTTCCATGTCTCCTTCCTCCCTTTGAACGAACACATGCCATCTTTACCAAGGAAAACTTAACTTTGACCATGAGGAAAAAAAAAAAAAAAACCCCAACAAAGAAAACTAATTTTATCCTCACTAAAGCATACCAGACCTGTAGATAGTTTATAGCAATACAAAAGAAGAAAATCACTACACAATCAAACAAGTGAACAAAAATACGTACATAATATTCTACTGTCTCCTTTTCAATTCTTAACAGTTTCTTTGCTCCTCCAAAATTTCCCAAACTCACCGTTACTGGATTAATGCGCATAAGTGAAAAGACCCCATCAAAGGTAAACCAATTAATTTACAAATGATATGGTAAGGTATCTTGGTTTCCATCTAATGGTCAAAGATAAGTATTAGTTAAAGAACAAGACAAGAACATGAAAAATTTTCTACTCTGCTCGATAAAGAGGAAGTTGAGGCATGTTATCTAATCTGGATTCTAAATATGCCCAAGCAAATCATTATGACTGTGGTGGTGGATCTATTGATTCCGACACTTTGAGTGGCAAGATTATTGTGTATATATATATATAATGGGGATTTCACTATACTCCCCGCGAGTTTTCAACCCACCGACTCCCTTATTTTAAAAAATTTATGGGAATTTAACGTTACTTGCTTTTAGATCCACATGATAAGTTGATGATCGGCTCTGTCACTTTTAGGCAGGCATAAATTCCTATTAATGGTCAGTTACCAAATTCGGCCCCTCCATCTGCGCTTTTGGTAGATTATCTCTTCATCCTTAAGAGAAAGAGAGATCATATATTTTCTATTGTTAAATTAAATAATCAATATAAAACTTTAACAAGGCCTCTAGATAGAAAAGTTAAGACGTCATTACCTGATCAGGTTTTACGTGCGAAGATTAACCAGATCAAAAGCGTCAGGATATGTTTATGATATTGTTGTTTCCCTTATCCTGAATTTCGATTATTACATTTACAAGAGAACAAAAAGACAGGAAGATGCAAGAAATTTCTTTGCTTTGGTCAAATGTTTACCACACCTTGAGCTTTTACCCTGAAGACAGGAATTTGGAAAGAGGAGGATAAAAGAAGTAGGCAGACAATAATAGATTGAAGGAAAGGAAAATGCTGGTTAGTTAAGTTTATTAATGTTGTACTACTACTGTTTGGATGAGAAGGGAGCATTTATAATTACTACATCAGGCAAACATAACAAAACCAGGATCCAGGAACAACAACAGCAGCAAGGTAACAACCGAACAACTTGAAAACAAAGGACAGATACAGACGCAGACACAATAAACACAACTCAAACACAACGCAACACAGCCCCCTCCCCATCTCCTCCCACCAGACAGACATAAGCTCCCTCCTTTCACATACATACCCATAATAAAACCAAAAACCTTTTCTTTCTTCTCTCTCTCTCTCTCTCTCTTACACCCTCTGTGTGTGTACTTACTCTCATTCATCATCCATCATTCATCTGCTGCTACTACTAGCTAAGAAGAAGGAACACGAGAGATCAGTCAGCAGTGACTTGTTAAAGTCTGAAGAAGTCTTCTTCTTTGAGTGATGGGTTGCTGTGAATCTTCGTTTAGAGCAGAAACCCACCCGGAGAAAGACACCCACCAGACCCCTAAGAAACAATACCACCCTCAAACCCGCCCATCACCCTCCTCCGGTTCGCCCGACCCGGGAACCGGAGGAGGCGTCCCTTCTTTCTCCGAATTCTCCTTCGCCGACCTCAAGGCAGCCACCAGCAACTTCAGCTCCGATAACATAGTCTCCGAGAGCGGCGAGAAAGCCCCCAATCTCGTCTACAAAGGCCGCCTCCAGAACCGCCGCTGGATCGCCGTCAAGAAGTTCACCAAGATGGCCTGGCCCGATCCTAAGCCCTTTGCTGTATCTTTCTTCAACCCTTCCACTCTTTGAGCTTCTTTCCTTCCCTTTCTCTGGGATTAATGAGATTATATCTCTTTCTTTTTGGTTTCTAGTTGATGATGGTTCATGCTTGTTTATCTATTTATCTATATTCTATCTATAGGAAGAGGCTTGGGGAGTAGGGAAGTTGAGGCATAAAAGGCTCGCCAATTTGATAGGCTACTGCTGTGATGGGGATGAGAGGCTGCTTGTTGCTGAGTACATGCCTAATGATACTCTAGCCAAGCATTTATTCCACTGTATGTGCTCGCAGTTACTCATATCATTGTTCCCCTTTGGTCCTTGGCATTAATTGTAACCATGGGAATGTTTTTTGATAGATGATGATAACTCAGTTTCTGTCATTGTTGAGTGTAGAGAGTTCAATTGTGTGCTTGTTCTCCTTGTTGCTTGGCATTAATTGTTTGATCCATGATGGTGACTCAGTTTCTCTCACTCTTCCATATTCCAGGTTCATTTGCTGAATTGTTTTCCATGATTCTTTTTTGCATTCTACTGCTATTCATTTGCTTGCCTTAAGTAGCTTCTACAAATGCTCGCTATGTATTATCATAATGTGATATTTGCATTCTTTTCTGTAGTTGTGAGATGTGCAGTTAGGAAAATCCACAGTTTAATTGATCTATCCATGGCCTATACTGTGGAATATTTCATAACCTTGTTGATTATGGAAAATGCGATTGACGTAGAAAATAGTTTGCTTCATGTGAATTGGACCAGGTAACTCAGAAAAGTTAAAAAGTTGACCATATATGATGTATAGTTCACTGGCAGTTCGCTATCTGTTTAAGATGCCCATGGAAGTGTACATGTTGTATGATTAGCTTTCTATCTTGCAGAAAATTAATAGTCTGAAAACTTGAATCTCTGATCCTTCCAGAATCCATTGTCCTTTAAAATTTTAGCATGTGACCTGTTTCTAGTTGTCTGATTGTTCCCTGCCTTAACTTCTCAAAGGTAGTTCTAGAATTGTTATAGCCAATATTGTGTCGCACCCCTGGAGTGTTCACACCTAAAATCTTTATTCAACTCAAGTCACTATATAAACACCTTTTCTTTTAGGTGTTCGTTAACTGTGGCTGCCCAGAGAAGATACCTACACGCACTAATTATCATCTTTCCATGTCACATTTACGACATGCATCTTGTATGTTGATGAACCTGTTCAAGATTTGAATCTCTGCTCATTATTTACAGGGGAAAATCAAACCATAGAATGGGCAATGCGTCTAAGAGTAGCTTCCTATATCGCTGAAGCCTTGGATTATTGTAGTTCTGAGGGCCGTCCATTATACCATGATCTAAATGCCTATAGAGTTCTTTTCGATGAGGTATTTTGTTTCCTTGGTAATTACTCCATTAGTCATAAAATGTTTGATTCTTTACGGTGCTTATCTATTCAATCAAACTGAACTTTTAGGATGGCGATCCTCGACTGTCATGTTTTGGCTTGATGAAAAATAGTCGGGATGGGAAGAGCTATAGTACAAATCTTGCCTACACACCTCCCGAGTATCTAAGAAATGGTAATTTCTTAAGACTTTGGTAAACTAAGTTATATGTATCATGCCAGTTATTCATTTATTTGGTGCCTAAACAGTATTTTGTTTTGTGTCTTGACTCAGACTTTCATTACTGATATTGTTACATTTGTAGGAAGAGTCACTCCAGAGAGTGTTATTTACAGCTTTGGTACAGTCCTCCTGGATTTGCTAAGTGGAAAGCATATCCCTCCAAGTCATGTAAGTAGCATACGTTCACCACCTGACATTTGTCTTATAGTTTCTTCTTTGCAAGCCCGGACAAATCATCAGCACTTCTTCTGTCGGTTGATAAGTTTAATTATCTCGGACAAATTTATCATTTTCTGTAATCTCGATATATGCTTCTTTTCTTAGATGAGCCATTATTATAGCTCTCTAGTCGTCTTCCATATCTATGGTAATGTTCTTAATTTCCCGCATGTCTAATAAAGGTTTCCGTTATTATAACTAAAAGGAAGATAGATATATACCATTTTTTTTTTAATTATATTTCATAATCCCATTTTAGCAAAAGTATGCAGCAAATTTCATTAGAAGTTATTTTGGATTCTTTGTGCGGATTTAGAAATTCTGCGTAGATACAACTAGTGTTATCCATGAGATATTGGATCTTATTTTGGTGATTGTGCCCTTGTACAGGCTATTGATATGATTAGGGGGAAAAATATCAATCTGTTGATGGATTCTCATTTGGAGGGGAACTTTTCCACAGAAGAAGCAACTGTTGTCGTTGGACTTGCTTCTCAATGTTTGCAATATGAACCAAGAGAGCGGCCTAATACAAAAGACCTCGTTGCAACACTTGCTCCTCTGCAGACGAAACCTGATGTGAGGGCATTAAAACTATCTTATTTGTTTAGTTTACCACATTGATCAATGTTTTGCTTCTTCTAGTGCACAAGTAGCTTTTGGTTTTTATTTGCTGAATGCTATCCTGATATTTGGAATTGTGGCATTGATGGAACCTATAGGAAGGTAGTTCCTGCTTGGCCATTTACATGCTGAGCATTATTCTTCGTTCTTGAAAAAAATAGAAAAGCAATCCTTCCTCTGTTGTTTTAATTTCAAACTACACCAGGGCCTTTTCCCTTTGTGGTATATCTTATGTTAATGACAATAAATACTACTAGGGATAATGCTAGAGACTATGGATGTGGAGGCAGGACCTGAATTCAAAATATTAACTTGGAATTAGCCGGGGCTGGCTTTACTAGTGGGAAGGTTGGTGTCAAAGAGGGTATAGATGGTGAAGTCACATTTTTCTAGCATGGCCGCTACTTGGTGTCTGCATTAAAGAGGTGTTCAATGGAACTTGCATTCAACTCATGCAACTACTCCTTTCCACTCTTTATGTTGCAGGTTCCATCTTACATCATGCTTGGGATTTCAAAGCATGAGGAAGCTCCACCAACTCCTCAGCGCCCCCTCTCACCAATGGGTGAGGCATGTTCCCGGATGGACCTGACAGCAATTCATCAGATCTTGGTTATGACCCACTATAAAGACGATGAAGGAACAAACGAGGTAATTTACTAATCAGCTTTGTGTTTAAATGGGTTAATGCTATATTTGGTACCCGTTTAAATTCGTCAATTATATACCTCGACTTTTTTTTCGGTCAATTATGTACCCGTACTTAGTGAGTTTGCGTTAATTGTATACCTCGGGCAGCACTTTGATGACGTGGCGTGCTGCCCGTTAATAGTGAATAGCAATTTAGTCCGTGAGTTTCTTAATTAATCATATAAGTCCTTTATTAGTATATAATTTAGTCCATATATTTTTTTATTATTTAGAGTTAATCCTTAGTAATATATGTAATTATTATTTACACAATATTTGATTAAATTATTTTTAGTATCTATAATATTTTTATTAAAAGTAATAAGCATATGATTATTTTTTTATAATAAGTTTTGTAATACACAACTAGTTATATTTATAAATTAATGTATATATTACCTAGTCATAAGAATTATTCAATTAAATTACTTTTAATTGTAATAATTTATCAGATAAAATTTAATTGACAGATTCAATATATAAAGGAGATGCTTTACCTTATTAATTTTAACAATATAAGAATTTAAAATTCAGAAAATAATACAAAAGGGGACCCACTTACCATGTATCATAATAATACGATTTTTAAAAATAAATTCACGGCCCAATAGTTGGAGCACTTACAAAATAAATATTTTAAACGAAACAAAAATAATAAATGCCAACTATTAAATTGTATGTGAACATTATTAAATTTTATATAACTAAATATATATAATAAATTATTATTATGATTATTAGTATTTTTATTATTATAAGAGACCATTATATAAGAGTATTGAATTCTTTAATTTTTTTGTGATTAATTATAATTTATTAATATAATTAAAATTAATTATGTATAAAAAATCACTATAATGTTAAATATTGCACAAATAATAATTATATATAAAAGTAAAAATTAAATTATCGTATTATCGTTCTAAAAAAGAATTTGATTGAGTATGAACAAAATTTAAGGACTTAATTGTATAATTCTAGCGGACCTACATGATTAAATTTGAAATCTAGGGGGCAAACTGACACAAGTTATTGGCGGGCAGCGTGCCACGTCATCAAAATGCTGCCCGAGGTATACAATTGACCAAATTTCAAAAGTACAGGTATATAATTGATGGTAGAAAAAGTCGGGGTATACAATTGACTAATTTGAACTAGTTCGGGTACCATCTATACCATTAACCCGTGTTTAAATTGATCTTTATTCCAAGCTGAGGGTTTGCTTTAATGCTATATGGTTCAGTTATCTTTCCAAGAGTGGACGCAACAGATGAGAGATATGCTAGAATCAAGGAAACGAGGAGATTTTGCCTTCCGTGACAAAGATTTTAAAACTGCCATTGACTGTTATTCCCAGGTAGGCCTGTGAACTATTTTGGGTCGTTACTCGGGACATTCTGCATGCTGGTTATTTGTTTAGAAGTCCTGTAGATTTGCATTGGAATTTCTTTGTTTGAAGATGTAGTTTAGTTTCCATAGGGTTCAAAGTTTTGTTTTTAAGCGTATACTTTCCATACAATCAATAAACTAGTTACTTCAATTATGTGTATAAATTTAGTGTTTTTAACTACTGATGGTGCAGCTAAAAACTCATATAGCGTCATATCCAGATGAATTTCTTTCCTAAATTTATATGTGTGATGGAATTATAACGGGAATGGCATATTCAGGAAACTGACATGTATATGATAGAAACATGCACTCGTCCTGATCATTCAGAGAATTGCATATTTTTGTTTTGTAAATTATATGCATTCATTCGCACCAGAATAGGATGTAGACAATGAGGAACACTGAAGCTGCTTTGGTTCTCTTTCTCTGCCGTTTATCTTTTGTTGCAGTTCATAGATGTGGGAACCATGGTTTCTCCGACTGTTTTTGCACGTCGCAGTCTCTGTTATCTGTTATGCGATCAACCGGACGCTGCCCTCCGGGATGCTATGCAAGCACAGTGTGTTTATCCAGATTGGCCCACAGCTTTCTATATGCAGTCTGTTGCCCTTGCTAAACTGGATATGCACAACGATGCTGCTGACATGTTGAATGAAGCTGCTACATTAGAAGAAAAGAAGCAACGAGGTGGCAAAGGGTCATGATGATCAAATAATGTAAACTATGAACAGCATCCACACTCCACCTATTGGCACCGAGGCAACCCCAAGTTTGTGTAAAATTTGAGCTGGAAATCAGATTCTTTTTTTTTTTTTTTTCTGAATTAAGATGTAATGTAGAGTGGTACCAAGAAGAAGAAAAGTGATGTAGAGAAAACAATTGTTGCATCAATACATGTATAAATTCCCTGGTTTTCATGGAGCTGAATGAACTAGTTGTAGGCGATGTATCCCTGGGTAATGACCTGTTGAAATTCCTTTGTTTTGCATCTTTCACAACGTGATACCAACTGTAGTTCATTGTCATCTCTCCTTTCTATAATTTTCTTTTTTGACCCCAGTAGGTTTCCCTTGGTGAGAATCAACTGACGCTTTTGCAATCTAAGCAATCGTTTTGTACCCTGTATATGCTTGTTAATATGAAAGGGGAACATGAATATCCACTACTAAACAAGGAAAGGCTCACGCCCTACTTTGGGGGTCCTTGAAAAGCTACGCGGGAAGGAAGATGCCTCTGTCCTAACCACAAACAAACATAGGATTTCAGAGGCAGCAATTAAACTAAATTAGTGGATATGGTACTCGCGTGGAAGACGAGGAATTAATTGAGGGAAGAAGACTCTGTCAACTCCATGCGTGCGTCTTGATATTGCAATATACACAAATCGAAACAACCTAATAATTAATCAATCTGCTCGATAAATAAAAGAAGCCATTCGTGTACAAAGAGCCAAATAGTTAGGCGACAAGAGGAAAAGCTGGTGGGGATGAGATGATACCTGGATGCAAAACCAAAATCACTACACAGATATCGATCTTCTGGGTTGCAACCAATTCTGATACAACATCATTGGTTGGTTTGGTACCCTTTTGTTTTTGCTGTTGTGATCATTGAGAGGGCATATCATGATTAAAGCCACTCGTGTGTTTCTGTACGACCAGCATCAGTTGGTGCTAGCGGATTCTTATTAGTTAAAAAGATACTTTACCCAATCTTTGGAGAAAGTGGTGGGAAGGAGGAGAACATAATTTTACATATCCGAGAAGGTACCCGGGTCGAAATTATTAAATCAGGACGTGAGAAGAAATGGCTAATGCTTATTGTTTCTCATGGAGAATTGATGGTGGCAACGATCACACTCGTGTGTTGAAGATAAAATAAGTACATGTTTACGTGTGTGTGTGTGTGTGTGCGCCTCAATCGATGATGAGTTGGAGAAATGGTGGGAGGGAGACATTGCGTAAACATTGCTGAAAGTGTGAGAGTGTGTGTGTTAAATCCAATTCTGAATCACGTTATTTCTCAAAACCTTAGATATGTGACAACTTCATCCCAATTTCAGATAATTAAAACATGCAAGAAAAAAAAAAAAAAAACAAAGAAAGGAAAGTAACATGAATCCCCCCCATTAAGCATTCAAGTGAAAGTAACTAAACAAAACTTAGACATGGTGTTAATGCACATTTAAGGCCTTGTCTTCACCACTCTCTCTTCTGCAGAGCATTGACTATTAACAATACTCCCTCTGATCCACAATAGATGACGCTTAAGACTTTTAATTTTGTTTCAGAATATATGACGTTTAGCAAGCATTAAATTTTTTTTTCCATATTTACCCATATTTAATTAACCAACTACTTCCTAACTACTTCCTTATTTACCCATGCTTTTATTTCTTGGGAGAATAAAAAGGATAGATTAGTAATTTAAATATCAAAATTTAATGAAAATAGATCTATTTAATGCTTCCCTTAATGGGAGTGCAAATACCTTAAACGTCATCTATTGTGGATCAGAGGGAGTAATTAGCAGCAAGCCATGATTAGTTAATTGGAACCCCCGTGCAATAATCTTCTTCATGATCTCAAAATGATATGCACACCCGTATACGACAAATTGGAGCATAAAAAAAATTAGTAGACGAACGTTGCCATCCCATTCCAAGAGGGAGATTGGTGGTGTCAATGCCACTCGTGTGCATGTGGATAATCATTTATTTTAATGCTGCAGATTCTTTTATCTTCTAACAAGCTGGGAGGTGGGTGGAGGTGGAGACAATGAGAAACAATGCTGCAATTATGTTCCGATTCAAATCCAAACCACGTTGGCGATATTCCTTTTGTCTCCCCTTCTTCTAATGATATATATTGAGCCAAAGCCAGCAGAGGATTGGCAAATTGCAAGATTGATATATTTCACATTCAACTCTCCCTAACATTGAACAGAAAAAAAATGGCTGTTCCTTCTTCAGAATCACAATCTTGTTACCACACTCGCTCTAATAGTTTCCCATCTAGACCTCACCCTCTCATTCCACAACTTGACGAGCATTTGTGCAGATTAAGGACTACTTCAGATGCATCATCCTCCATTGATAACAAGCTAAGTGGTCTTCAAGATTTGCATGACTGTGCTCACAAGTTGCTTCAGCCAGCTACCACTAATTCAGCAAACCATGGCCCAACAGCAGTGTGAGAAATGGGTTGATGAGTTACTAGAGGGATCTCTTCAGGTCCTTGATTTGTGCACCTCCGCCAAGGACGCCTTGTTCCAAACAAAAGAATGCTTGCAGAAACTCCAGTCAATTTTGCGCACTAGACGCTGGGGTGAAATTAGTGTATCAAGTGAGGTCAGGAAATACTTGACCTCTAGGAAGCCAGTGAAAAAGGGGAATCCACAAGGCCTTGAAGGATATGCAGAGCAAATGCACCTTCTCTACCTCCAATGAGAACCAAGAAAATAGAACCGTGCTTACCATGCTTAAAGAAGTGGAAGCAGCCACTTGCAGTGTGCTTGAGTCCTTACTATCCATAGTTGCTGGACCAAAAGCAAAGACTGCAGGCTGGTCATTGGTATCCAAGCTGTTGCACCACAAAAAGGTGGCATGCTTGGAGGAAGAGGCAGAAGTCAATGCATTTGCAAAAGCAGATGATGCATTGCTTGCTCTAGTCCATGATAAGACTGGCAAATCAGACAAATTTGTTCAAATCAAGGATGTGCAAAGCCATCTGCAGAATTTGGAGTTGTGCATTCAGGACTTTGAAGAAGGGCTTGAGACCCTGTTCAGGAATTTAATCAAAGCGAGAGTTTCCCTTCTCAATCTTATCAATCACTAGCCACTAGCCGTTGAAATTTTGACATTGCAAAGCTTGTACATTTAACAAATACACATTGGATCAATACAATTATTATACTGAATCAATACATTCTGTGAAAAAAATGTTTTTGTGCTCTATTTTGCTTATTTCTTCTTTAATTTTGAATATCTTTCCGAGTTTCTTCTGCGATCTTTCAAATTTGTTACCCATTGATGAAGCAAATCGAAAAAACAGAGAAAGGGTAATAGCTTAAAGTAAAATTACTTCTGCTGAGCTACCACGTGATTTAATTGATCCTTAAAGCTTAGGACATCAGGCGGCAAAGTTATTGATCCTGATTTATCACAATGGGTTAAGAATCGGTAATTACTTTCTATAAAATCATCAAATGCAATCGAAATCAAATTAGTCGGTCATTTAGTGATGGTAACAATCGAAGTGACTGTTGTCAGGATATATTATCTTATGTTACTGAACATCATTAAACACGCTTAATCAATAACATTCACATGCAATAAGCAATATCCAATACCCTCGCACCGAGTAAGCATAGGAAATTTAATATTGCTGTCTTCCTGTTAGGGGGGACAACGGAATAATCCAGCAAGGTCAGTTATTAATCTCACACGTTAAACAAAATTAGGCTAAGAGGTGGGCTGAGCTAAACAAAATATGCGGATCATGCCTGCCTGTGAGTAAACAGTCATTTAAGCACCATCAAAATTTAGTCCATTTATCGATCTGACAGCAGTAATTAGGCTGGTAGAAGAAAGTTGCTAGCCAGCCCCCCCATCCCCCATCCCCCACCCCCCCACTTTTTTTTTTTTTCCTTTCCTAATTTCTTAAAATATAGTCCAGATGTTTAAGTAGAGCCCTGAACCTAGCTAGACCTCATCCCTTCATGGCCATAGAGGCTTTCAAGACTACCACTTGAACTACAAGCACCTTTTTTAGTTAACGGATCCTTTGCATAGAACCGCTTTCATGTCAACTGAAGTGATCTGAAGATAGCCTAAAAGGTCCAGAGGGGCAAGATTCAGGAACTTGGTATTGAACATATTGTGAATAAAAGAAAAAGAAAAAAGAAAATATTACATATATTATAGACACACGCTTGTATTGGGATGAAGACAGATTGGCTATGGCTTGCTATAGAATAGGAGGGTGTCAGAACCACTCGTGCATACCAAATACATATATATATATATATATATATTTTGATGCTAGCAAATATTAGTGTATCCATTAAAGATAATTGAGCTTTTGAAGATGAAGATGGGAATGAGTTGGCAAAATCGTAGGCAAGAGACATTGCGTAGACATCGCCAGATGCTGTTTTTAGATCTAAATCACAAACGTGTTTCGAGACTTAAACGCACGAGAGATTCCTGGTGTCTCCCTATCTCCACCCGATATATATAACCAACAGATGCCAAGGTAGAAGGCATCCACAATTCAAACTTCAAACTTCATAAGCAGAACAGAAGCTCCTCTTCTGCAAAACCCAAAAAAAATGGCTGTCTCTCCGATGTGCCCTAGGCTCACCTTCCACGCTCGTTCTAACAGTTTACCCTCTAGACCACACCCGCTCATGTCAGAACTTGACCAACACATCTGCAGATTAAAGGATTCACAAGCCACCTCCACTTCATCTTCCTCACTTGGCCACAACCTTAGTGCCCTTCAAGATTTGCACGACTGTGTAAACAAAGTTCTGCTGTTGCCTCTGACCCAGCAAGCCTTCGTGCAAGAACGCCACCAAAGGTGGATTGATGAGTTGCTGGACGGATCTCTGAGGCTCCTGGATGTGTGCAACACTGCCAAGGATGCCTTGTTGCACACCAAAGAATGCATACATGAACTTCAATCCGTTATCCGCAGAAGGCAAGGGAGTGCTGAAACCGCGATGAAGAAGTATCTCAGCTCCAGGAAAGTGGCAAGAAAGGCGATCAAGAAGTCCTTGAAGCACTTCAGAACCATGGAAAACAAGCACTGCAGCTTCTCCAATGAAGACCATGAAATCGTATCCACCATTAGCATGTTAAAGGAGGTTGAAGCCATCACCGTCTCTGTGTTTGAATCCATGTCCTCTTTCATTGAACCCAAGTCAAGGGGTTGGTCTTTGGTCTCAAAGTTGATGGTTCGCAACAGAGTAGTAGCCTGCGAGCAAAACATGCCCTCAAACGAATTTGCAACTGCAGATGCTGCCTTGGAATCTCTCTTGGGTTGCAAGACAAGCAAATCATCAGATAATACCATCACACCAGTGGAGACTGTGCAAAAGCAGCTCAACGGTTTGGATTTGTGTATTCAGGATCTTGAAGATGGGATAGAGTGCCTGTTTAGGCGTATGATCAAAACCAGGGCCTTGTTCTTGAACATCTTCAATTAGTACTTGGTTCCTGAAAGATTACAGGAAACGTCTGTTTTTCTGATGACCATGTACAATATGTACAATTGTGTATAGAATTTATGAGACAATATCTAATTTCTCCAATTATGCCTCTCCACTATGCTGCATTTTTTTTTTTTTTTTAAAGTATGCTCCATCTATATTCAATCTCCTAGTTGTGATCATCAGAAGCAACGGCACACATCACTGGACAAACTCCATTGAGAATTTGAAACTCTTCCAACTCATGGTCCAATTTAGTTATCCGATATATGTGGTGTGTATATGTCCGAATTTAAAGGTATCTCAGGTGCCATGTTGGGTGGGCAACTGTCTAGATGTGCCCTGAGATGTCACCAAACCTAAAAAATTGTTCTCTCCAGAAAACGAGAGGAAAAAATTGGAAAAAAAAGTGTAGGAATTCCCTGCCTTCCGTAAGCTTTTTAAAGAAAAAGGAAAAAAAAAGGGCAAAAAGGCAAAGGCTGTACATGCTAGAGAGGTTGGGTCCAAAGCTGAACTTTGCAACCTTAGCCCAATAATGGAGCCTCTCTACAAGGCCCTGACCCATTTTCAAGAAAACTTGGCTCGGACCTTGAAACCTTTTTTTTTTTTTTTGGGATTGAAATCGATGTATTTCATTGAGAAAGCCAGTTACATTGTGAACGGCTGCTTGTGAACGGCTTCACCTGCCGGATTTTGGCTGTCTGTAGGCAGAGACTTTGAGCTGGAAGCAGATCTCGCCTTTAACGAAGCTGATGGCATCAAATAGTGGCGATGCGTTTTGCCGCGCCAACTCTTAACTCAGATCCAAATTGATTATTAAATTTCATCATCAAATAAATAACTATTAATTTTGTTTGCAATTTTGGTCTTAAGAAAAGAAAGAAAGAATGGCTGGGTGGAAGAAGAAAGTGTAGAGGAAGAAGAGGGAGAAGGTGGGTTTTTGGGCTCCTGTACGAGAACACAATTGTGGAAAATAATTACCCAAATAAGTTTTGAAAACCTAACCTCCTCCCAAAATCAGTTTTAAAAATTAATTTTAAAAATTATTTTCGAAAACAAAAAATAGAATATAATTCCAAACATGCCCATAGTATCCTGAATAGCTCGAATGAGAAAAGTGGGGCCTTGGTCAAGCAATATTTGCTCTACAGCAAATTCAATGCGTCTCTCAAGGGGGTGGGCTACTGTGTTACATTGTCTTGGTATGAGAGCATTCAAAATAATCTAGATAGAGCTATAATATCATCTATGACGGATGATATTATAAAACCTTTAAAGGTCCTTCGACATTAAATGATGGACAAAAGAGAGTTTTTCACATTTATCCGCCCATCTTAATTTGTATAATTTAATCTTATGTGATGGCATGTCATCTTTTACTGACATGTTACCTTAAAATAAGAGCATTTCAGTTGTTAATTTTTTAAAATTGTCAATTCAATCATAAATGTTATGTATATTAGACTTTTTTTTTACCGTAAATAATCATGAAATTTCATTGAAAATACCCCGAAACAAGCTTAGTGTTTGTACATAGACTACCAATACGGATGATAATTTTTTCGGATCTACCCGATACCCACCCAAAATCCGCTTACACGAGTAGGATATTATCCGACTTTGACTAGGTAAAAACCGGATAGGGTAATATCAGAACCTGATTTGATTGAGTCTAAGTAGTTGAGTGAATAGTTATTTGGGTTAGTATGCTGGAACTACATGTGGTAGGTTGGAGAACTAGCATATAAATAGAGTCTTGAATATGTGTAAAGGATCATTGAGATTGTGTAACTACTCATTCACTATAGGAGAAAGAAGAGTGTTCCTTGGACCATTGCCTCCAAAGGAAATTTATGAGGATCAATTGCATGTTAAAAGTATAGTGGAAGCATGGCAAACTGAGCAAACCAAAGCTCAAGCTAAGCGTGAAGAGAGAAAGGCTGAGAGCCTTGCAAAAGGAGAAGAGAGCTCAAAAGAAAATAAAAGAGAGGAAAAGAAAAAGGAATTCGAGAGTGAGAGAAGAAAAGAGATAAAAGAAGCATAAAAAAAATTGTATTAAAAGGCTCAAATGAGAGAGAAGTGAGGGATGAATATGAGAGAAAAAAGAGCTTGTTTGTATTTTTGTACAAGGAAGTTTGGTTTAAAGCTAACCTTAACCCTTATCTTTCTAGATGTGGTTTGTTTCTTTTGCAGGTTCTTAAGGATACTTGTCCTATAGGATTGCTGGCCCTAGGGGAAGATGGATCTATACATGGGGCGCCGATTGCAATCAAAAGAGAGCATTAGGTTTTAAATTCATTTTCTATGAATTTAATGCCTAAATTGAATAACATGATGAGTAATTTATATGCTTATTTTATTGATTATCATCTACATAAATTACTTATTATACTTACTTTTGAGTTATTCTTTAGGAAGGAACAAAATAATACTTGCACTTTCAATATTGCTAAATTTCCTCCTATCGATTTTATAGGTATCGATTCGTGTACGAATCGTTTCAAGGAGGGAGGAAATGATACAAATCACCTAGGCGAGTTTGGAGACTTGAAGAATGAAGCACGCCAAGGCTACATTGGAGACGGCAATGGTGACAAGCATGGAGCTTGGATATATTCTAACAAGCTTAAAGTTCATCATCGCAAGCTCACTTTCAGAATCAAATCCAAGATTCGTACTCACAAGAAATTCAAGAAGAGATGGAGATCAAGTTTAGAGAGGAGCTTAAGGAGAGGCCTACTTATGTGTACACAATATGGAGTCAAGCTTGGGGCGAAAAAGAACTTTAGGTTGATTATTTAAATAGTCTAATGCATTAATTAATTTGGTCGGAGGTTTTTTTTATTATTATTAATTTAGTCGAAAAGCCCATTTGAATTGCTGGGCTTTGGGCAATGTCAGCCAAATATCATTACAATGGTGATGTTGGCCAATGGTAATGTCGGCCAACATCATTACAATTGTAATAACAAACACTTATGCCGACTTAGAATTATTTAAGCTAGTGGACTTCATTTTTATTATTTTATTATTTTAGTTATAACTCCAAGTCTATTAGGATTTGATATTAGACTAGTATAAATAAGATCCTTTGGGATTCATATTTTAGATCCATGATGATGAATATTTGAGTTTTGATAGCTTTTGCTAATAAAATTGGAGGTTCTCTTAAACCTTGTTTTGCAAGAAAGATGGATTTCTCTCTTATTTATTTTAGGGATTGCGTTTACTTATCAAGTAATTGATTTGCTTGTGGCGTATTAAAGATTCCTTGTGTTTATTACTCTATTCTTGTGTAACGCCTTTGTTGTGTTTTGAGGTGATAGAGGTAATCACTAAACTCTCTTTGTTTGAATTGATTTCTGATCTTGGTGACTCGTTTGATAAGGAGGTGCTATCTAGCTTTGTTCTGGTAGTGTTACCGTATCAATTGAAAACCATGAAAAATTGAAATGGAGAATTTGTCATTGTTAAATTTTAGTCAAAACTACAAATTTCATGGTGAATGGTAGAGGTTGTCAAGAATCAAAATATTTAAAAAAAAAATTCTCAGAAGGAGGAGAAAGAATATTTGGTTATTCAGAAAATAATTTTTTTTTTCCAAAAAAATGATGAAAGTGACCTGATGGAAACTGCTGAAGGAGAAAATAAAAGATTTAGTGGTTATTGCACAAGTTTCTTTGAAAATTATTGACTTTATTTATGGTAATAAAATTAATTTAACTAGTATTGAACATTTGTTGTGAATTAAGGATGTGATGAATGTTTTTGAGACTAATAAAGAATGGAAGATCATACAAGATTTCTTTGACAAGCTGTGAATACCCGACCCAAAATCACTTGGTCTATTCACATATTCCTTTTCACCTTCTTCCTTGGGTCAATCCCATGTCAATGGAGTCGCCACCCAAATTTTATTAAGGGCAAAATTTGGGAAAAACCTTCATATGACTCCTTTAGGCTATATGGTCATGGCGAACCAAAGACATGGGATCGGGGGTTCGTCACGGATGGGAAGGTGTTAGGCACCCATCTGTGTTGGGTCGAAACCTTGTGCAATTATGAAGTACAAGTGTGCCTTGTGCATCATCAAAAGCATCCTCATATAGCCAACAAAAATCAACCAAAGGGGTTTAGTGTTACCTCGTGTAGCCCTCCTCTAGCTCTTTGTGTTTGGTTGTATTCTCCACTCACCTTCTTGCCGCTTCATTCTCCCTTGCTGGACTATGGCTGATGCTCCCCACGAAAATTCTCCAGAGTTTCTGCCTAAGAATATATTTCTAAGCTTGGAGAGGTATAGCTTTCCCAAGCAAGAAAGCTTATGAGTGTGTATATGAATGATAATGTGTGTCCTGTGAAATATGTGTGAGGGGTCCTATTTATATTGTTCTAGGAAGCTTAGAGGCGTGGACCTGCTTAACAGTGAAGATTATGCCCGAAAATTTGGTCTAAAACCGCGTAGGATCGAAATTGGAAACAAAATCGGAGATTTGGGCGAATCTGGGAAGTGATGACAACCATTGCCGGCGGTCATCTGCTGCATGACCGCCAGTGAAACGCCCCGACCCGTATTTACCGTACACAGTAAACACGTGCCGGAACTGTGACAACCCAACCAAAATAAGCCCAAGCATACAGTGTACACAACTGAAACCCGGGCCCAACAGCCCAAAATAGGAAACATCATAAATAACAAAACCGGCCCAATGACCCAATAATATCAATAAAATGCACAGCGGAAGACTTAACAACTCACTAAACACTGTATGCGACATAGATGCAAACTATGGATCCAAGTCCTGTCCAAGGGATCACGCCGCAGCCTGTCTAAAATGCACCAAACCTGTACCAAAAATGACTCATCCTACGGGATGAAAGCCCGCAGGTGAGGGGTGAGTCCGAAGTGCCCACCGGGTAAAACCCATAAGCAAATATACATATACAACAACCGTAAGTTCCCAAGTCACGTCACCAACAATAACTAAGGTTCTCACGAACCTTAAATGACACACTTGTGATTCTAGACACGCTATTCCAATTTTATTATCAGGGCCCCTATCACAAGTTAAATGATGGCCGTCGCCTGGTAGTCAAGCTAGTTAGCCCGTGGACCCCGCCCTGGTACCTCCACGTATAACTGGCACAGACAGGGAGCAGACCCCAAGCACACTCTCCCCCAGCGCCTAAAAATAATAATTGGTACAGATAGGGAGCAGACCCCAAGCACACTCTCCCTCAGCACCATAAAAAAAAATAAGACTACCATCTGGCTGTTCCAACATTTAACTATGACTTACTAGATGTCTAAGTGTATTCAATTTTATTGTTTCCTTTTCCCTCGACTAGTTACTACATTTCTATCATCCGACCATTATCTCATTATCCCGAGCAGGCTCGCAGCCTCTCCGCTCGTCTGGATAATAATCAATACCAAACTGCCATCACATAATAGTACCCCCGGTACTCAACTCACACAATTCTACAGTCAACAACAGCAATAGTCTTACTTATATCCACAATTCCAACATCATCAATGATACCAACAGCAACAATAATTTCAACAATATCAGCAGCAACAATTATCAACTTAATTCATCACACAACAACCATACACAGCCAGAAAGTTTCATACCAGCAAATATCACATATAGCAAACAAACAGCAACTTGATATCACGGGAAGTATATAAATATTCACTTAACCTCACCTTACCCAATTACTTAACTCTGAAAATCCTCAACCGGGTCCAAGGCCGGTTGCACAGGAGGACCGCTCGATGCCAGCTCCTATATCACAAATAATGTATGCTCATATAAAATGCACAACAATTGATATGCAAAAGACACGCGGTACCATAAATTAAGTATCAAACTCTCTCGGTTAACCATACGGGTTATATTCCTTTACCACTATTATTCACCATTTAATTACATAACATAGACCGTGAATATTATCCTTCATTATGCCCGGTTATAATTCCAATAATAATACTGCGATAATGCCCTTTTGAAAATAATTATACAACATATATTCTTTTCTTAGATTATAATAATCACCGGATTATCATATGTTTATTTTCCAAATTATTTTCTTAATATATGTATCCTTTCTAGAAAGTAGTTACTATATAGTAATTTCTTAAAAGATATAAATCATACTACCTTGGTTTCTTGTAGTTAATATAACAAATTATATATGTATGTATGTATTATTATTTTTTTAGATATACTTGTTTAATTAAAAACCAACTGGGCCAAAAGAATTGGATCAAGCCATGGTCTTAACCCACTAGAGCCAGGCCACTGTACCAAGTCAGCAGGCCCAAGGCCCAACCCGCTGCCTTGGATCCAGCAGCCACAGCACAGCATTACCACCAGCCCATACCCACAACCCTGAAAATCCAACCATCCACCGGGTCAACCCGCCCTAACCATGACCCAAACGGGTCATCTTCCTCCAGCTCACCTTGCAAAGGCGGCGGCGACGGGGCTACGGGGCGCGGGAGCAGAGTGGCGGCACGACGAGACAAGGAAGAACATGGTTGTAGGCACGGTGTCTGTTGGACGGCTGCAGATGCGGGTCGCAGAAGCGGAACGGTGGACTGGGTCGCCGGGCGGCGTCACTGGAGATTGGGGAAGCAGCGGCGCGACTTGGTCGTCCACGGTCGCTGCGAGCGAGGCAAGGAGGAGGCGACGGTTCGCGGGCGGCAGGGGCGGCGGAAGGAGAACACCGCTGCTGGTGGCGAACGGCGAGCGGCTGCTTGCTTCGTCGGATCGTCTCCTCAAGCGACGGCCCGGTGGTCTGCAGCAACGAGCGAGGCCGTGAGGAGGACGGCATCGTCGACTGCAGGAGGCGCCCGTGAGGCTGTCGGGTCAAGCGAGGGAGAGGAGGGGCGGTAGGGGCAAGGCCGGAGGAGGAAGGAAAAGGGGAGAAGGAGGAGGAAGAAAAGGAGAAGAAGAAGGGAAGAGGGGGGGGGGCGTCTCGGTGGTGGCCGGTTGTGTGTGTGTAGATGTTGGTTGCTTGTTTGTTTCTTTTTTTTTTACTTACCCTTCTTTTCTTTTTCTGGTTTTGGAGGAAAAGAAAAAAAACTGGATTTGTGTGTTTGCAAGTGTAAGGTAATAGGTTGCAGAGGAAAATTGCAGAAGAAGATAGGCTGGAGATGGTGTTCTGCAGTAGATGATGACACGAGCAGAAATAAACGTGCAGGGTCACAAGTCACACAGGAGGCAGCTCACGGGCACACAGGTAAGGGCGGCTGCATTGTGCAGTCGTGTCTCGTCCGGACCAGAAAATAACTGATACCCCCTTTGTTATTTTCCGGTGTGATTTTTCCGATAATCCCGGGACCCGAAAAATACCGACTTAGGCCCGAAAAATCCACGAAAAAATTACGAGCGCGGGAAAACTCTCGATTACGAAAAACGACGCCCGATTTACCTTGAATTAATTACCCAAGATTAATTCATCGGTAAATCACGGTAAAAAGACTTTTACAGTCCCAGTAAAAATCCAAATTTTTACCCGGGCTGTTACATTCTACCCCCTTAAAAAGAATTTCGTCCCCGAAATTCGGTCTTATCCGTGGGTCCTACCACGATAAGCTTCTGGCACACTCCGCCAGGTGTCCAAACTTGACCCGAGATACCACTTATACCCTTAAGCGACATCTCGTCCTCTATGAAAACCGAACCTCATGACTGGCAAACTCACACACAGTCATGGACTCTCCACTGAGATCAAGAACAACCTCAGACTCCGAGAACAACAGCTACATCGGCGGCACTGCTTTCCCGACAAGCTCTGATGAAGAACCTCCGAAGAAGCGGTTCAAGACGAACATCATCGGCCTGAAGGAACACATGGTCGTCTCCAGCAGACAGCGTAAGAAACGTGCTCCCAAGAAAGCTGAGGATAAGAAGGGCAAGGCGATAGCTGAAAGCAGCACTCCGCAGCAGACGCTGACGCAGATGAACGTCTCACTGAAGAAGATCAGCTCGGCGGTGTTGCAGATCGAACTGGCGTGTGCGGAGCTCTTCCCTCACATGAAAACCGTACAAAAACTTGTAAAAGATCTTGAGAAGCAAGTAACTCAATAGAGTACTTCTTCTCCGATGTAAAACTATTATGAAATAAATAATAAATTTCCTTTTAAAATCAAAATTTCTTGTGTTACGAAATCTCTCGTTAAACAGAAAAAAATAAAACATCTCAAAGCAAAATAAAAATCAACTATAAGAATATAAAATCAGATACAAAGAAATTAAAAACAAAACTCGTTTAACAAACCCAAACATAAAGAAGTTTAAACAAAAATATATTTCATGATCGGTGCTCGTATCGGACGTAAACACCCTCGATCCCGAGAAACGTAACGCACGCAGCTAACGGTGACGTCGGTTACCTCGTGAGAAAGATATCCGTTATCTCGCACGGTGACGATCACGAGAGCGTCCTGTGTCCCTCGAAAGAAACGTTACCCACTTGTTCACAATTTCCGTATGAGCCAAAAACGTCTGTCAATGCTCGTATCTCTCCACGATGTCCGAACAGTTGTAAACTGGTCGCACATGCGCTCTACTCGAGGTGTGGTCCCATCCGTCTAGCCTCAATGGTCACGGATGCATGTGATAAAAGATGCAGGAAAATATAGGAAAACCATGAAAAGAACGGACAAAGTAGCCAGAGCGAAAGAAAATCATAAGGTGGAAAAAAGGCTGAAAAACTCTGGCATGATAGTCCGAAAAACGTGTAAAGTAACAAGGCAATAAATGAAACAACGAAAATTTCCAAAAGCAAAATCTTGAAAATCAAAAACGGTAATCACGCTCCCCATAAGAGTATAAAAGGAACGGAGCGGTGAGGTGTAAATCATCAAAAGCATTAAAAGCAAACAAAATGCTCAGAAAGACAAAACCCCAACGCTCAAAACAGAATACCCACTCGTCCAAACACAATGCCTGCTCCCTCTTCTGTTTTCTTCGTCGAAGGTGCCAATCTTGGCAGAAGGAACCATCTGGCCTACAGCATGGTCAACGAACGTGCTGAAGAACTACCGAACGAGCTCGGCAGGATGCCGCGTCTGGTCTTCGTCGACGAACTCTACTCATCGCGGTTCTTCGTCACTCCAATGGAAGAGGTGTTCTTCCTAGAGGACCACGGCACTCTGAGGACCTCCTATTACGGCTCGACAAATTCCATCATGTTCTTCATCTCCGAAAGGCTACAGGAGTTCAACCTGGAGTCCACTTGCCACTTCCTGGAGCAAGGCACCTACTACCAGCTCTCGATGACGGCCCAGAGCATGCCCAGAGTAACTCGTCTGCCCGTAACTTGGCCCAAGGCCCGACTACTGGTGTGGAACTGCAGAGGAGTCGCAAGGCGTTCCCAGGAGTTCTCGCATACTCTGAGGGACCTGAAGAACCAATACAAACCAAACATGGTTCTTCTGACGGAGACCCAGTGGCAGCCTCAAGTCGATCACGGTCTCATCCCACTCCGGTTCCCTCAAGCTAACCGGTTCGAACTTCTTGGTCAGGACGGCAGAGGCAGCATGTGGTTCTTGTAGAGCGACAGTATCCAAGTCAACATCAACAACGACCGAACCAGCTTCCGGGTCAATGTCGTTCCAAGGCGTTAAATGTATTTTCTTTTTTATAAAAATATCAATGTAATATTTCCGTTTGTAATGATAATATTTGCAATATTAATAATATTTATATTTCCGCTTATTTATGGCATCATTACCTCTTATGTGAATGTTCTGCGACAGCTGGCGTCCCTTGACTGGATCCATAATGCACTAACTAAAATGATATAAAATAATAACAAATGGAGCGAACTATGCAAACAGGACAACAACACACAAGGACTTCCCAACAAGACCTAACGCCCGCTCCGCTACCAAAATGAAACGCCCCGACCCGTATTTACCGTACACAGTAAACACGTGCCGAAACTGTGACAACCCAACCAAAATAAGCCCAAGCATACAGTGTACACAACTGAAATCCGGGCCCAACAGCCCAAAATAGGAAACATCATAAATAACAAAACCGGCCCAATGACCCAATAATATCAATAAAATGCACAGCGGAAGACTTAACAACTCATTAAACACTGTATGCGACATAGATGCAAACTATGGATCCAAGTCCTGTCTAAGGGATCACGCCGCAGCCTGTCTGAAATGCACCAAACCTGTACCAAAAATGACTCATCCTACGGGATGAAAGCCCGCAGGTGAGGGGTGAGTCCGAAGTGCCCACCGGGTAAAACCCATAAGCAAATATACATATACAACAACCGTAAGTTCCCAAGTCACGTCACCAACAATAACTAAGGTTCTCACGAACCTTAAATGACACACTTGTGATTCTAGACACGCTATTCCAATTTTATTATCAGGGCCCCTATCACAAGTTAAATGATGGCCGTCGCCTGGTAGTCAAGCTAGCTAGCCGGTGGACCCCGCCCTGGTACCTCCACATATAACTGGCACAGACAGGGGGCAGACCCCAAGCACACTCTCCCCCAGCGCCTAAAAATAATAGTTGGTACAGAAAGGGAGCAGACCCCAAGCACACTCTCCCCCAGCACCATAAAAAAAATAAGACTACCATCTGGCTGTTCCAATATTTAACTGTGACTTACTAGATGTCTAAGTGTATTCAATTTTATTGTTTCCTTTTTCCTCGACTAGTTACTACATTTCTATCATCCGACCATTATCTCATTATCCCGAGCAGGCTCGCAGCCTCTCCGCTCGTCTGGATAATAATCAATACCAAACTGCCATCACATAATAGTACCCCCGGTACTCAACTCACACAATTCTACAGTCAACAACAGCAATAGTCTTACTTATATCCACGATTCCAACATCATCAATGATACCAACAGCAACAATAATTTCAACAACATCAGCAGCAACAATTATCAACTTAATTCATCACACAACAACCATACACAGCCAGAAAGTTTCATACCAGCAAATATCACATATAGCAAACAAAACAGCAACTTGATATCACGGGAAGTATATAAATATTCACTTAACCTCACCTTAGCCGATTACTCAACTCTGAAAATCCTCAACCGGGTCCAAGGCCGGTTCCACAGGAGGACCGCTCGATGCCAGCTCCTATATCACAAATAATGTATGCTCACATAAAATGCACAATAATTGATATGCAAAAGACACGTGGTACCATAAATTAAGTATCAAACTCACTCGGTTAACCATACGGGTTATATTCCTTTACCACTATTATTCACCATTTAATTACATAACATAGACCGTGAATATTATCCTTCATTATGCTCGGTTATAATTCCAATAATAATACTGCAATAATACCCTTTTGAAAATAATTATACAACATATATTCTTTTCTTAGATTATAATAATCCCGCTGCTGGTGGCGAACGGCGTGCAGCTGCTTGCTTTGTCGGATCGTCTCCTCAAGCGACGGCCCGGTGGTCTTCAGCAACAAGTGGGGCCGTGAGGAGGACGGCGTCGTCGGCAGCAGGGGCAGCGGCCGTGGGGCTGTCGGGTCAAGCGAGGAAGAGGAGGGGCGGTAGGGGCAAGGCCGGAGGAGGAAGGAAAAGGGGAGAAGGAGGAGGAAGAAAAGGAGAAGAAGAAGGGAAGAGAGGGGGGGCGTCTCGGTGGTGGCCGGTTGTGTGTGTGTAGTTGTTGGTTGCTTGTTTGTTTCTTTTTTTTTTACTTACCCTTCTTTTCTTTTTCTGGTTTTGGAGGAAAAGAAAGAAAACTGGATTTGTGTGTTTGCAAGTGTAAGGTAATAGGTTGCAGAGGAAAATTGCAGAAGAAGGTAGGCTGGAGATGGTGTTTTGCAGTAGATGATGGCACGAGCAGAAATAAACGTGCAGGGTCACAAGTCACACAGGAGGCAGCTCACAGGCACACAGGTAAGGGCGGCTGCATTATGCAGTCGTGTCTCGTCCGGACCAGAAAATAACTGATACCCCCTTAGTTATTTTCCGGTGTGATTTTTCCGAAAATTCTGGGACCCGAAAAATACCGACTTAGGCCTGAAAAATCCACAGAAAAATCATGAGCGTGGGAAAACTCTCGGTTACGAAAAACGACGCCCGATTTACCTTGAATTAATTACTCAAGATTAATTCATCGGTAAATCACGGTAAAAAGACTTTTACAGTCCCGGTAAAAATCCAAATTTTTACCCGGGCTATTACAGCCAGTGCCGGCGGTCATGTGTGGATGTCCTCCGGCACCCGGCGGTCGTCGTGAGATGACCGCCGGTCGCCTCGCTTGTCACCGGTTCTTTCCTTTTTCGAACCCAATCCCCCTAATTCAGCTCTGAATTGATCCTACCACGTAATCAACCCTAATCAACCCAGAATCACTCCATTACTTGATTATCACTCCTCAAAATCATTCCATAACTGATTAATTACACATTGACACCCATTTTAAGCAAAACCATACCATAAACACATTTACCAATCAAAGGGTGATTTGATTCTGATTTTCTACGAAAATCAGAAACAAAATTAGTCTGCAAATAAAGTGTTTGTGGGCTAATTAAACTCTGGAGAATCCTTTAACTTAGGCCCCTAAATCTATCCTTAACCTAATAATAAATCATCCCAATATAATTGGGTTAAACATAAATAAAAGGCCCAGGCAGTTAAAATATATTTTAGCCTAAATAAACCTTATTATATATTTTATTCTAAGATTAAATCATCTCATTAATCCTAGAGTTCAAACACATGAAGGTCCAAATTACCAAAATATATTATTTCTACTAAGTTAAATTCTTGACATGTCTTAATCCTAGGATTGAATCTTCTCATCAATTCAAGGTTCAAGTATGTTTAAAATCTAATTTTAGTAGAAAATTCGTGGGTCAAATTTGGGTATTCACACAAGCACGATGAGAAATGAAACAATCACTTGAAGCTTAGCATGCAACATGAAAATGGTGTGGAGTTTCAGGTTTGGTTCGACGCAAAGAATATGTTATTGCCTCCCACTCCTTTTTTCATATGGGAATAATGGCAAATGATAATAACGAGTCCGAGCGACCAGGAGCAGGCTTGAATACTGAAAGAGATTCAGAGATTCGTACTGTTTGCGCTTACCTACCCATTTGTTTTGAAGTAATGTTTAAGCTACTTACCACGATAACAATGGTACTTACCCATTTACTTTGAAGTAATGTTTAAGCTACTCACCATGATAACAATGGGACTAGGAGGGAGGCGCTTGCGGATAGTGTCATACTTTTACTTGTAAATTTAGTTTGAGAGCGGCATTATTCGCATACTAAACTAAAATTTATTTTATTTGGTTTGAGAATATTTTTATTATTAAGTTTTAAGAGTCATCCTCTATTTGATTTTATTAGTCACTCTTATTCGTTAAATAAAAGTCGTAGATGTATTATAATTTTGAAACGCCCCGATCCGTATTTACTGTTACACACAGTAAACTCGTGGGACCTTTTATTATTACAGAAACCTCAACAGATAAATATCTCAAATCAACAACATAATACAACAACCGTACTGGACTCCGGTATACGGAGACGTTATTACAACATAACAACAGAAGCAGAGTGACAAATTCAAGCAGCGGAAGTCTTGATACAACACAACAATAGATAGTAATATGAAAATGATGCAATGCAGGATGGATCCGGGCCTGGCAGAGGGTGCGCCACAGCATGCCTCGAACGTACCTGAACTACGCTCAATCAAAGTACGTGACCGAGTCACGCAGGCGAGGGGTGAGTCCGAAGTGCTCACCGGGTAAAACCCATAAGCAAATATACATATACAAGCAACCGTTAATTTCCAAGTCACATCATCAACAATTAACTAAGGTTCTCACGAACCTTAAATAACACACTTGTGATTCTAGACACGCTATTCCAATTTTATTATCAGGGCCCCTATCACTAGTTAAATGGTGGCCGTCGCCAAGTAGTCAAGCTAGCTAGCCGGTGGACCCCGCCCTGATACCTCCACATATAACTGGCACAGACAGGGGGCAGACCCCAAGCACACTCTCCCCCAGCGCCTAAAAATAATAGTTGGTACAGACAGGGAGCAGACCCCAAGCACACTCTCCCCCAGCACCATAAAAATAAGACTACCATCAGGCTATTATAACATTTAACCGTGACTTACTAGATGTCTAAGTGTTTTCAATTTTATTATTTCTTTTCCCTCAACTAGTTACTATACTTCTATTATCCGACCATTATCTCATTATCCCGAGCAGGCTCACAGCCTCTCCGCACGTCTGGATAATACAAACTTATTCCAAACTGTTATCCCATACTAGTACCCCCGGTACTCAGCTCACACAATTCTCACAGTCAACAACAACAGTAATAAACTTACTTATACCAACAATTCCAAGATCATCAATAACATCAACAGTAGCAATAATTTCAACAACATCAACGGCAACAATTATCAACTTAATTCGTCTCACAACAAACCATTCACAGCCACAAAGTATCATACCAGCAAATATCACACATAGTAAACAAACAGCAACTTGATATCACGGGCAGTATATAAATATTTACTTATCCTCACCTTAGCCGACAAATTCCTCCGGGAACTCTTCTTCTGGTTCCGGCTCCACGTGCTCGTTGACGTTATCAAATCCTATATATAATTAATAACAAGTAACCAGTCACACAAATGCACAGTAAGTATGATATGCATATGATTATTATTCCGTCATCATCATCATTCACCATTTTCTGTCCATGTGCAAAAATTAATATACTATCCATTTACCCGGATATTATTCCGATATTTAGTGTTTTGATATTACCCTTTCCGAAATATTTTGATATACCCAGTTATCATATATATACCTTTTCAAAATATTTATTTATATATATTTTTTATATAATTATTTATCCAACTTATATATTTTTCCATAAAGCATTTTCATCATATAATTTTATTTCTGGAAAATAATCATATACATATTTATATATATTTCCAAAAGTTATTCCCAAAATTACTTATGTTAACGCATATATATATATATTACCATCTTTTTTTAAATTTTTCGGACTGGGCCAAATAGTGTAAGCCCAGACCTTGGTACAGGTTAAACCCAGGCCCCAATTAGGAGTCCAAGAGTAAACCCACACCTCAGGCCCAGACGACCAGCCCAGTCCCAAGCACTCACAAAAACGGATCAGACCAGCTTAAATGGGTCGACCCGCCCGTTTCCCACATCTCATCGGGGTCGCCATCAACCCAAGCTCACCTTGCCGAGAGCTGCGGAGGCGGGCGTCGAGCAGCGACTACCGGGCGAGGGTGGTGACGAGGCGGCACGGGCACGAAGAGGAGGAGCGGTGGCTGCTGGTGCTGCAGGCGTCGGCGGCAGTTGCAGGACGGGAAGAACGGGCGGCTCGCTTTGGCTTCCTCCGTTCGAACGGCGGCGGCGGCTTCCTGTAGCGACGAGCGAGGAGAAGAGAGGGTGGTGCACAGCGGTTGTGACGCAGGTGGCTGGTGGTCGTTGTTGCAGATCGTGTCGGCGTCGCGTGAGGTGGAGGCCGGTGGTGGCTCGGCCACGGGAGGAAGAAAAGAAAAGAAGAAGGGAGGAGAGAGGGGTGACGTGGCAGTCACTGGTTGGTTGGGTAGCTGTGTTTTGTTTCTTTTTTTTCTTCTTTTGGTTTGTAGTGAAGGAAGGTGGTTGGCAGAGGTTTTGTAGGCAGACGAGAAGGGACTCTGGGTTGTGTTTGCAGTTAGGTAAGGATTTATCACGCAGAGTCACGACCATCACAGGAGGGAACAAGCTTTCACATGCATATAGGAGAAGGCGGCTGCATAATTCAATTATGCAGTCGTGTCCCGTCCGGACTAGAAAATAACTATTATACCCCCTTACTTTTATTGCTGGTCCGTTCTTTCGAGGTTAGACCCGACTATTCTGAAGATTCTTCCAACTTTGGTCCGTAAAATCCGCAGAAAAATCCCGAACGTGGGAGAGAGCTCGGTTTTAGAATCCGATGCCCGATTTACCATGAAATACTTACCAAAGATTATTTTATATGGTAAATTATTGTACAAAGTATTTTATAGTCCTGATAAAAATATAAATTTTTACTCGAGCTGTTATAAATTTTTTTTATTATCTATATAATTGTGAGAATACAGAGGCACCAACGTACCAATCTTTGGCCTAGTTTACTGTGTGATAGTTTTGAATTAAATAAAAATTTACTGTGTTTGGTGTGATTTTCAAGTTGTTATAATTGATTAGTGGTCACACTCAGTTTTCAAAAGCAGAAGGCAGGATCATTACAGCATGCAATTAGTAACAAATTGTCAATATCATTCGAGACTTTTAAAAGTTTGTATACATTAGCCCATTTTATGCTAGTAATGATGTATGGTATAAGAGGCGTGCCATTTTGCACATAAAAAATAGGTTCACTTTATACTTTCTAACCACAATATTGAAAATAAGATATTCTCCTATCGAATGGGCATATCCTCTTTCGCATATACCCACACTCTCATTAAAAAAGCGTAAAACTACTTTAGTTGGACAGGACTGACCCTTCCAATACGTAGTATGGATCAACACGTTTTTTTTGGGTCTGAAAGGAGTATATCATCAAACCAAAACTGTGAAAATATAGAGGGTCAAAATACAAAAGAATAGGCTCATTAATGCGCCAATGTTTCTTTCACCTATAACTACATTATCCTCGTCTCGTTTTTCTTTAACATCAAAATCGTAAAAATTGGCCGTCTCCAACTCCTAATCACCCAGTACCTCTTGGATAAAATGTTAAGGAACTCAAACTGAAAGGACGAAAAGATTAGACATGGAAAACTGATGCAACAATTGATCGTATATAAGTTACTGGTTTTGTAGTAGAGATCTGGCAAATAAGATCATCAAGCCTAGCCATATGTTTTTTTTTTTTTAAAAAAAATTATGCTAAAGCCCAGCACCTGGTTTCTGCCGTTCATTGATTTTCTTTTACTCACATAACTAACAGAAATTAAGAATGCGCAAGCCATGTCTATCACGGAAAATTTATAGCCTGTCATCATCCAAAAATTATATGATATATATACAGTAATTGCCAACGAATCATGGATGCACATGGAGCTTAGACTATTCAAAGCCGCCATCTACTGTTGCAATTTTTTTTTCTCACTTTGTTAGGTTAGGTTAGCCAAAGAAAAATTGTAGATAAGATAGGAAGACTGGAACAACAATATTGACAGCATGTGTGATTGATTATGTGTCCGGTTACAATTTATCATCAAGGGACAAGCAAATTAATGGCACCTGTCTCCATCCCCTACCCATTCCTCTATATATATAAATTACCGTTCCACTAGCTAGCTACTAACATATAACACACAAGTAAAGAGAGAAAAAAAAAAGGAAACAAAATGAGGGCTTGGGCTTTTACTAGTCTTGCTTTACCTCTATTACTATCTCTTTTAGTAGGGAGCTCATCAGGGGAGCAATGTGGGAGGCAAGCCGGGGGTGCCCTGTGCCCTGGAGGCCTATGTTGCAGCAAATTTGGGTGGTGCGGCCAGGGAGGTGATTACTGTGGTGAGGGCTGCCAGAGCCAGTGCGGCGGCGGAGGGGGCGGCGGAGGAGGAGGTGACCTGGGCAGCATCATCTCACGATCAACTTTTGATCAAATGCTTAAGCATAGAAATGATGGTGGGTGCCAAGGCAAGGGATTCTACTCCTATGATGCTTTCATCGCTGCAGCCAAGGCCTTCCCTGGGTTTGGCACCACCGGTGATACTGCCACAAGAAAACGAGAGATCGCTGCTTTCTTTGGCCAGACCTCCCATGAAACTACAGGTTCATTCATTAATATATAGTTTTTCCTGATCTCTTTTGTTTTTTTTTTTTTGTTTGCTATTCATGGGGAAGATTTTGGGCCTTTGATACTCATTTTATGGACGTGTTGATATATATATATGTGTGTGTGTGTATAGGAGGATGGCCTAGTGCACCAGATGGCCCATATGCATGGGGATATTGCTTCTTGAGGGAACAAAATCCTGGAACTTACTGTTCTCCAACTCCCACTTACCCATGTGCTCCTGGGAAACAATACTATGGTCGAGGCCCTATCCAACTTTCATGGCAAGTCATCAATATTTAAAACTCTCAGTATATATATATTACGACCTCCATTTTTTTAACATGTTCGTTACTTTCTTGATTTTGGTAATTAATATTTACTCTTGTGTTGATCACTTTTTTATATAATTAATTTGGTGTGACAATACAGGAATTACAACTATGGTCAATGTGGTAGAGCCATAGGAGTGGACCTGATAAACAATCCGGACCTTGTTGCAACCGACGCAGTGATTTCTTTCAAGACGGCCATCTGGTTCTGGATGACGCCACAATCACCAAAACCCTCGTGCCATGACGTCATCACCGGAAGGTGGTCGCCCTCCGGTGGGGATTCGGCGGCGGGGCGGGTGCCGGGATACGGGGTGGTAACAAACATCATCAATGGTGGGCTTGAATGTGGAAAGGGATGGAACGCCCAGGTGGAGAATAGGATAGGCTTCTTCAAGAGGTACTGCGATCTGCTCGGAGTGGGCTATGGCAACAATCTTGACTGCTACAACCAAAGGCCATTCGGGAATGGACTGTCTTCCTTTGTGGACACTATGTAATTAATCTGCTGCAGCTGGTGTTGAAAGTGAATACAATAAAATAAAATCGAATGGATAAAATTAAGCTTGTCTCTCTCTTTTGATGTGTGCCTGCAACAGTAGTAAGGCCTTGGGGACAATGTATGCATATGAACTTTGGTGTTGAAGCTATTTCAACATCTTGAATGAGAGCAGTGAATAAAAGATGTCCTGCATGTTTTTCTCTATATATTTGTGCTCATAGTTAACCAAAAACGATCTTAGACATTATGGTGCAAAGCTGGAATTAGGGATAGAAAAAACAAAGAAAAGAAACTTTTTAAGTAGGAATACAAAGTGTAGTCATGTCCTAATTTCTTAAAATCATTACTTCAATTTGCCTTCCTACTCTTTGTTTATAAATTAAGAGGAAGAGCCTGGTAATTTTGTGAGCTATGAACACACTACGTGCATAAACTGACAAAACACATAAGCACGAATAGCTCCATATATCGATCCATTGGTAAAGACAAAAAATCATATATAGGTTTACTTACATCAACAAAGCACGAATTCGTGCCTTAAGATTTCCCGTATCTCACAGCATCTGTACTAATTGACCACCTCCATCCTACCCGCAATTGGACCATTCTAACAAAAACAGTTTTCTAATGAAATTCAAATTGACTTGCTATGGTTGCCGATTTGCATGCCCAGATGTGAGAATTGGCATGAACAGAACACTTATATATGAGATGTCTAATCCTAACTTGAAAAAATTCGGACCAAATAATGATCGTATCTATTTTTTTTTTTTCGAGAAAAAAAAGGCATCAGTGGTGTCATCATCGTCCCGTCGGTCCAGGTCCCGGTCAATACTGGTTACATCCTGGCATTAGACCCTCCTTATAGGAGAGACCGCCCAACCGGGGCACCAGCGGACACCCTCACCTGCTACGCGTCATAATACCAGGGAATCACCGGGCTCAACGACCAGCACCCCACCTTATGGAATGCCATATTCGGCCGCATCACACTATAGGGCTTGACTGGAAGCGCCGGGACTCAAACCCGAGTCTTAGAGATGGCAGGTTGAAGGCCTTGCCACTGGGCCACCACCCCCGGTGGTAATCGTATCTATTGTGACATAGCTGGTTTTAGGATTTCGATCAACTCTCCAATCATATATTTTTGTGCTTTTGATACGAAATTGTCAACCAACTTTAGCAAGTGGCATAGCTGGAACTAGTTACGTGCTATATACTTTCCTTGCTCTATTTCTGCCAAGATGATCGAATTCGGCTTCCTAATTAATCATGATACTACCTGAGCCCCCCCAAAACAAAAGGTAAAAGTCATTGGTTACATACGTACAAAACCAGAGATTATATAATACTTTCTTGTAATTACGTAGTGGTCTGATCTCCAAATATCTTGGCTTTGATATATACCTTGAGGCGTGAAGGAATGCCCTTTCAAAGCTTCATTAGGAAATTGCCTTCAGATGCAAATCAAGGTAGAGCTGAAAACGTACGTCATGTCAACAATCAGGACATTAAACCATGAAAGTTATTTATAACCGAAAGAGAAAGGGAAAGGCCATTGTCATTCTGGCAAGCCAACCTCTACCAAGAAATTTCTTTGCATTTATATATAAGAACTGTCGGTATATGGTTAATTACCATACCAACATTTTGAAACAATTGCATTACATTTACGCCACACTAGCCAATCAATTTGAATTCTTAGTCCAGTCACTAAGAAGTTAATTTGACTGGACTAATTCTTAGTGTTTTGTTGACTAAACCTATGCTGTTATATATCTTGCTGATTTTTTTTGCTACAATATATCTTTCCAGATTTGATTACTGCATATTAATTTACTACTACTATTTTAGCATTTAAATTAGAAATATTGGATGGACCTTAGAGTAAAACCTTAAAATTATTATGTTTTAAAAAAAAATTTAATCATCGATGGTCACGGGAAAAAGTTAACAAACCGCAAAATTCTTGGCACGAGAACTTGACCCTAAGAGCAGATTCTTGCAATTTTCTTCTGTGTGGATGAGGCTTCACCTAAATTATTGGACAGTCCCAGCATAAGTTATTACTAATGAAAGGCCCAAAGAAATAAATTAAGGACGGGCTCTTTCTTTCGCTATTAAATATCTATGCCTAAAACTAGAGGGAATAGTTCTTTGTTCAGGATCGGACCCACCATAACAGTAATATCGACTCTATTAAGTTATTAAATAATTCCTTTTAGTTATAAGCTTGTTTTAACGGATCTAAATATTGGTATTTTTTTATGGATTGGAATTTCAAGTACAGCCCCTCTTAGACTTCTTATGTCAGGATATGGCTCAAATAATAAATATTCTTTTTTAGGTGGTTTACGAGCAGCCGCTCAATCCATTAGTTATGAAATACCATTGACTCTCTGCGTATTATCGATATCTCTACGTGCGATTCGTTTAAAAAGAAAAATTTCCTCTTTTTTTTCTTTATTTATAAGGAAAAAAATTTTAAAGGAATTCTCTCTCATTTCCATTAATAAAATCAATTGGATAGCTATATGAGTGAAGAAAAAACCGCTTCCAAATTTGCAGTAAAAAAATGGAGACTCATTTTCTATGTACAAGAATAATACAATAAAGAAATCTAAGAAAACTAGACTATTTACCCCAAGATTGGCTGATTGTTCATTCGGCTTGAAGCGGGTTAAAAAAAAAAGGATTCTATTGTGTTTTTATTAGTATTTATAAATCTGTATTACCTAACAGAAACGAGCAATTTAATAATAAAGGGGTAAGCGGTTAGGAAGATCAAGATACACAAAGGATTTGTCAGAGAATGTCTAGAAATAGTCTATTTCGGATATTTCTTCATAAAGATAATATAAAGAATATTAATTGGGGCTTTCAATTAGTAGAAATGCTCAAGTAGTACTCCCTGCAACCTGTGGTCGCACTGGCACCTCCTACGGTTTGTGGGGTTAGAGGTCGTGGGTTCAAACCCCGACATTGTTGATTAGTTTAGTATTTAGATTAGGATTATCAATGTAATCAAAAAAATATCTATGCCTAAAAGTAAAAAGGCTCTCCTCAAGTCTCACCTCATTGATCACGCATCAACAAATGTTAAAATTCGAACCATGTAAAAAAATTAAAAAAGGGAGGGTATTTGGGGTTTGTTAATGCCTACATGGTAATTGTCGTTGTACTTGTGTGTGATGTGGATGCAGGAACTACGACTATATATGTGCAATGTGGGTGGAAGGGGCATAGGAGTGGTGGATCTGATATGATCAACGACCGCCCGAGACCCAGTATCATCGATGGGGGCCTCCATCGCCGTTTAGGGGGACTCGACTGTGGCTGATCGAATCGCCTTCTTCTTCTACAAATACAATTATTATGATCTGCTTGGAATTGGCTATGGGAGACGATCTTGATTGTTTTACAACCAGAGGCCATTTGGGAATATGGACTGTTGGGCTTGGCGTAATCTTGGATGTCTAGTCTTAGCTTCCCACTATTAATTAAGTTGCACTTTACTAAGTTTCAACAAAATAAAAGCCCAGACTTTAGTGGGTTTTGAGACTTTTAGGGCCTATGATTGAATCGACCAGCCATTACTTATTTATCTTCTAATCACTGCCGATGAAAATGGCCCAGCACTGGAAAATGGCTCCATATCCGTTCATATTTAACAATGAAAATATCCACCCAGGGAAAACAAACAATGAATATGTTGATAATTTCAATTTCTGCTACCAATCGATGTACAAAACATAATTGAAATTCGGGGTCAGGGAGACTATACATTAGTCTTCCACCTAAATATATTCCCATAGGACCCCATACAAAAGGATAGAGGGTTATATGGAAGCCTTATTATTTTTAGCTATTTTTCAATCATGTTTAAATCAAGCCCTAATAATTTGGACGGTTAATCAAAGATGTACTGATTTCCATCCAGTATTGTTGAGCTGGAAATTATCTGATTAATGTGTCAAAATGTCTATGTTACTAGGACTTAATTGATCAAATCAAAAAATTATAAGACAATTAATTTTTTTTAATAAATTATAAGACTTCTAAGGATCTTTAATCTTAAAATAATAAAATTCTAAAATTTTAAATATTAAAATCTAAAATATTAATCTTAAAATAATAAAATTATAAACATTAAAATAAAAAAAAATTCAAATCCTAAACCTTACATTCTAAAATACTAAAATCCTAAACCTGAAAATCTACATCCAAAACCTTCCAAGTCCTAAATTCTAAGTTTAAATTTTGGATTAGGATTTAATATTTAAAGTTTAATATTTTAGATTTTATGATTAATATTAGGGATTCGACTTAGTCATGTGTTAAGGTTTAGTGGTTTAGAATTTGAATATCAGATTTTAGGATTTATGATTTTTTTGGTTGTAATATTTAGGATTAGCAGTTTAGGTTTTCAAGTTTTAGGGTTATACGATGTATGATTTAATAGCAAAGATGGTTTACAATTTTAAGATATAAGGATTTGAGATTTAAGGTGTCAAAATTTTAAGATTTAATATTTATTTAAGAATCAAGATTTTAGAGTTTAGAGTTTATTATTTTAATTATTCTAGAGTAGAGATTTTAAGGTTTAGAACTTAAAAAATAAAAAATTATGATTTTAATGTTCAATATTTAAAAGTCCTATAACTTATAAAATAATATTGATTTTTTTTTTGCGCATAAAAATAATATTGATTTGAGTTCTACAACTTTTCGATTTGATCAATCAAATGCTAATGATATGGACATCCTATCACGGCAACATATGATGTATAATAACGCCATGTTACAAAACAAACGCCTCATCCTTCTAGCTAGTATAGAATTAGAAGATAACAAACAAGATATATAATTAACTTTTCAGTTTCCCCAACAAATTAGATCCCAACTTCTTTCTTTTTTTTTTTTTTCCCCTTCAAGAAGTTATTCATCAACAAGATAAGGTAAAGTGCTTCCGATCCACACAATACACAACATATTGAAGTTGCGGCGGCACATTTAGGCACTCAGCTTCAACGTTAACTCTTAAAGTAAACTATTGTTAATTATCTATGAGCTTAGTACTAATCTACAAACTAAAATCAACTTGATGGGGTATTAAAAGTTTAAAACGTCTGCATAATGGGTCAAATTAAGAAGCCAGGGACTCAAGAGAAAGTTGTCCGTAGTCCAGTCCATGCTCAGTCTGGGCACTTCCAGCTCTAGCTTCTCCTTTCCCAATGGTAGCTGTAGTGATGACCATTTGTCCTCTCTAGGCTTTTCTTCAATGCCATTTTCTTTCACCATCACAATGTCCTCTACTTCTTCCTTGCACACCACATTGTGTATTGGCTCTGGTGCCACCAAGTCCTCTTGTTGACTGCAGAATGACTTTGTTTCCCATGAAGATGGTGGGGATGATGATGGAGATGCATTAGTTGTTCTCATCTGATCCCCCTCCATTGCTCTCTGCTCCAACACTTTCAACGAAGTTGCCTTCCTGTATATCTTGCATAACACTATGTCCTGCACCGATGAGGACAAGGTTAATGAGTTTCGCTTTGATTGCCAATTTTATATCTCACCAAAATGTCATTTTCATAAAATATCTACAACAGAAAAAAAAAAAAAGAAACTACTAATTGTAGCTACTACAACAAAGAAAACTACTAATTTGATAAAAAAAAAAAACTACTAATTTGATTAAAAAAGAAAGAACTATGCTAACCGCCCAATCAATACGTATTGGCATGGTTCAAATTGGTGATGTAGGTACGTGAAGACTAAACTGAGAACGAGAAGCACTGCCATAAAGCATTACTCAATATTGGATATAAAGCAGCTGTTCCATTTAATCCTGTTCCTTTGATGTATCCGAAATATATAACAAGAAATGCAAAGGAGTAATATACCTTAGGCAAGGGGCAAGAATCAGGCAATCGGTACTCGTTCATGACCCAATCAGTCTTGGAACCGCTTGGTGCCCTTCCCTTGTAGAAGACAAGAGTCTTTCTTAATCCGATAACCCTCTTTGGGTCTGATAAGCTTACAATTTTCCTGTCTGAACCGGTGGCTTTCCAGAATCCAACCTCAGTTGTCCTATTAGGCCTTCCTCCAGTCCCATGCTTTCTGTCTCGTGGCACAAAAAAATACCATTCTCTCTCCCCAATCTTTGCCAGCTCTGTATAACCAAATTAAGTTTGCTACACATGAGAATTAACAACTACAAAAAGGAAAACTTGATCACCAAAGAAAATTTTTAGTTTATGCATACCAGGTAAGTGCCAAGGATCATGGCGATAGATGTTGAGATATCCAATTACATTAGCGGGTGACTTCTTGCCAAAAACCATGTTCTTGAGGTAGAAATCAAGAAGCTCCTCTTCTGTTGGATGGAATCGGAATCCTGGAAGATCAAACTGCTGTGTCATTTCATCCATGATACTGCTCTCTCACTATATACTCTGCTTAATTAGTGTCTATGTAAGCAGTAGCAATGTCTGCTTTGTCTAATTAAAGGGTTGGTTATACAAATGCTAATGCTGCTGGATGCTGACACAATCACACATACTTATAGGGGACACAAAAGTTGTTGGAGTTAAACAAGTTGATTATGAAATGTATAAATGGATGACCTAGTCAGCTTAGTGTGGGGAGGGGAACATAGTAGGTCTTTAAAAAAATGGGATTATATGGGACTGGGGATATCTAGTGGTGGGACCCACACGGTTTATATTGAACTCACCAGGGAAAATTTGTGAGGGGGTGGGGTGGGACACTGACAGTCACAGGTCTTTGGTATCTGGGTTGACCTCTTTTTCTATGTCTTCTGGCCTTTTGCTTGGAAAATTTAGGCAATAGTGATTTTTTCCAACCAATGTTTCCAAACCATGATTTTGATTCTACATCTTGATTGAAAAGTAACATGCTTCTGTTTCAAACTTCAAACCATATGTGTTGTGTAGTTTGCTGGTCTTTTTCTTTAACTGGAAATTGGGCTGATTGAATTGGTCTTGGAGATGAATTGCTGGATAAGTTCTTTCAATTTGTTGGTTGAAGACTGCGGGGAGCTAGAAGTTTCTTGAATTCAGCATCATTTACCTATACTACCTATAGTCGATCGTATTAAGTTTCTTCTATACAGCAGACCTTTCATGGAAATATTGCGGGAATGCACTTGTTAATTAGTCTTGTTTCAGTTGTGCTGATATGAGTATTATCATCGGGCCAGCTTATACAGCATATGTACTTCAACTTGGATTATTATAAAAGCAAATATGTTCTGCTCCAAAGCTGATGTATTTTGGTAACGTAAATTCAATAATTCCTCGAATATGAACCCTAAGACCCAAGAAAATAACCTGTTTTGTCTGGAGACCAAATCTATTAAAAGCACTTCAACCAAAGAAGAATCAGCACTAGACCTTAATCCCACCATTGTAGAATATAGAAAATCACTCACAACAAACCACTTTTATTTAATTTGCGCCGATGCCCCTTCCTGGTAGTGTTGTAGTAACACTGATAACTCTTATTTTGTTACAATTAATAATAACGGTCAAGACACGACTCCTAAATTGAAACTCAATAACATAAAGACTCCTAGATTCAATAAAATTAACTTAATTTAATATCCAAAATGTCTTCCATAAACTAAGCTTACAAGTACAAACATGATTCCATCCAATGCCATCAATTGCAAATGTATTTAGTGTCATTGTTGTTGCAGTGAGTGGTTCGAACATTGATTCGAACAGTATCATCTCCCTTGAATCAAACCAAACCTTCAACGCATCATTGCCAAGTTGCATCCTATACTTCAAATAATTATTCCATGTTCCATTTTGCTTGCTAAAGAATTCTTGTATGGTCTTCCATCTTTTGCTACTTCTAAAGACATTTTCTCATTATTTGTTTATCTCTAAAACATTGTTCACATCAATGGTTAGAGAAAAATTGATCCACACTAATAAAATTAATTTTCTCACTATAGATAAAATTAATTTCTTCAACTTTCTTCCTTCAAATCTCTTTTGGCTTTCTCTCTCCTTTGTCTTCTTAAATAAAGAATTATTTGTAAAAACCTTCTCTTCCATTTGTTCGCATTCATCGTCTCCCTGGAAAGAAAATTATTTTCTTGAACCACTAACTCTTCTTTTTCCTTCCGTTGAAAAAAATAATTCTTCCACCTTGATTCTTAACAACTTGTAGCACTCACCATGAAACTTAGAATCTTGACTGTAATCTGGCAATGACAAATTTTTCAGCTTAATTCTTCCCATTCTTCTAACTTCACCAACAAACTTGTCTTCCCACAAATTAATATTCTCAATTTCAATCAGAGAAAATCTTGAAACTACTATTTTAAAACACTCCAATTCTTCTTCCACATATTGATCATTCTTCAGCTAATATTGCCAGTATTCTGTCGGAGCATTACGAGGCCAATTTAATCTAGACAGAACTTTGCCTTTCTTGAAAGCCTCTTTGAGCTTGAAGAAAAAATCACACGGAAGAGAGTTTTGTCAAGCACAAAATCATGACACCAACGAGGAGTAGTACCGAGTAATATGGCCATAAATTTTTCAACTTCCATTAGCAACATAAATAATATACTTTTATTAGCAACCAAATCTCACACATTGCAAACCTCTATGTACTTTTAAGCTTACCAAACCATGCATTATAACCTCTAAAATTTAATATCTTATACTTCAATTTCTTCATACTAGAAAAAATAATAATAATAATTGAGAAACCTAGACTATCTTCCCTTTTTTCTCCTTTTCAAAGCAACCTTTTCACTGCAGCAATTTTTATTTTTATTTTTTTGTCTTCAACAAACAAACCACCAATAGCTTCTTCTCCCACATCTCTAGCTCCACCGAAACAAGCTTCTCGACCAAACACTTTTTGTTTTTTTTTTAAATTATTTTTTCTCCACGAAATTTTTTTCTCTTTTTTTTTTTTTATTCCCTCAACAGAAATCTGTGTTTGTGTAAAAATTGGGATTGCGGGGATTTGCCGAACTTTTTTCTTCCGCAAATCCCCGCAATCCCAATTTTTACACAAACACAGATTTTTTTCATGAATAAAATCCTTTTTCTTCATCTCAAACTCGAACTCAAATAAAATTCTTTTCCTTCTTCTCAGACTTTTTGTTTTTATGAACACGAATACAGTTTTCTTGCGCAACGTCTTCACGAATCCTAACTTGGCTTCGCAATCAATTGAGAAATATACAAAATCTACTTTTATTTAATTTGAAACCTTACCGACAATTAAACTAGGGAGGTAGGTGCCTCTCACCGTAACCACACTCACAATTCTTATTTTGTTACAATTAATAATAAAATCTTAGCGCACATACTAATTTATAGGTACTCTTACTTAACAGACAACTACAAATCCAACTACTAGGATCTCAAGCAGACCTTTTGTTGTCTCACCCCGAAAGACAGCATAACCGGATGGACAACGACCATCGCTTCCTCATAAACGCAATAAGATGAAGACTCCTAGACTCAATAAACTAGCTTAGTTTAATACCCAAACAACATTTATCCATAAAGAGATGACAACATCAAAGTAAGGTGGCTTCTAGTGTACAACCCTATATTTTAGGTGTAAGCTTTCAAACCTTAGGTGGCAACACATTATTGGATTATTTATGTATTATCTTTTTATATTTAAAAATTACCAAAATAATTTTAATTTCTTTTAAAAATTAAATAGTATTTATGTTTTAAACCCCTAACTTGTAGAAATTATAAAATTTTCCTTTCTAGTTTTACCTGTCTGATGTTCGTTAAAAAACCTTCTAATCAAGTTCTATTTATCTAAAACATTTAAATTTTTTTAAAAAACTTCTTGTTACATTAGAATTTCCTCATCCATCCACAAAACCATGCTTTGATTACCAGGTCTCGTCCAATGCTTCATACATTTAAAGCAACACCTTGAATGTGGAAGAAACCTTAAAACAAAAATATTATTATAATTACAAATAAATTACAAGATCACCATTTATATTTTTTTGCACATAAATCAACTGTAATATTTATTGGAATGGTAGATTTTCAATGATGGTAAAATCAGGAGATTACATCATTGAGTGTGAACCAATGTAGTTAAACTCGGACCGGAGGTTGACTCGGTCGGGCTATCAGGCTGCGATTTTCCTGGGTAAAAGGTGGTCAAACCCGGGTTCAGTCGGGAATTAACAAAGAACTTATTGACCCAGAAAACCAACTAGGTCGGGGTTAACCGAGTTCAACCGTCCGGGCCGGTCTGGGTCTAACTACACTGGTGTGAACTACACAATCGACATAGGAAAGTCTTCAAGAAAAAAGTTTCTACTTAGGCAAGTTTTGGCATACTAAACAACTTCGTGTTCCACTCTGCATTTCATTTGGTATGCATAAACCGAACTGAGCGTTTGTTAGTAACTAAGGATGGAACTTCTATTTGCAGAATCTCCAGTAGTGCTTATGCATTACTAATCGCATGTATGGCCGCGAAGCTGTCAGATTAGAAATCAACATCAAGGAAACCTGAAGAGGATGCAAAATTGAGACCAAATAGAGTGGCCCTTGCTTCTGCACAATCTACGGAAAGTTGAGACGGAAGTCAATATAAAATTAACCCGGAGAAATTAGCTGAAAACTAATTTTTTTCTCAATATGATTTATTAAAGATTATAAATTAACACTCCTAAAAAAACTTTAGCAGGGTATCAACAATCATATACAATTTGTTTTTCTAATTAGGATATGAATAGTACACCAAATTAATAATAAAAATAGAAAGCTAGGTTAAAAAATGAAGAAATAGAAAAGAGAAAATTAATATAATTTTTTTAAAAAATGTAAACAATTTAAGAAATTTTGATTTATAAGAAGTAAATCAACGTTAACCTTTTAAAAAATCATATCTTATAAAAAGATAACATAAATAATTATATCGTATATAATATTATTTTACCACACACTTATATGTCCATCTTTAATTTGTTGGCATTACCTCCATTTTATGGAGTTTATATTCATTTTTGTAATTTTTTTGAAAAACATGATATATTTTTTTAAAATTTTATAATAATTTTTAATTTTTTGTTTTTTCCTCTTTTAATATTATTTTAAGTTTTAAAAATTTTATAAGGATAGTTTTTCTATTTAATTTATAAGATATTTTCATCTTTTATATAGATTTCATTTTTTTATATATCATATTCTATTTAATTATTTCCTAATATTTGCATTTTTTAATTTGTAACTTTTTTATTTTTTATAATCACTTGTTTAATTATTCTTTTCTTTTTTATGAAACATATTTAATTTTAAATTTTATATTATTATTTTTATTTCTTTTTCTTTTCCTTTTTTTATATAGAGATCTTCTCTATTTTTATTATTAATTTGGTGTACTATTCATATCCTAATTAGAAAAACAAATTGCATATGATTGTTGATGTAACAGCCCGGGTAAAATTTTTAATTTTTACCGGGACTGTAAAAGTCTTTTTACTGTGATTTACTGTTGAATTAATCTTGGGTAATTAATTCAAGGTAAATCGGGAGTCATTTTTCGAAACCGAGAGTTTTCCCGCGCTCGTGATTTTTCCGTGAATTTTTCGGGTCTAAGTTGGTATTTTTCGGGTTTCGGAATTTCTCAGAAAATCACACAGGAAAATAACTAAGGGGGTATCAGTTATTTTCTGGTCCGGACTGGACTCGCTCCATAATACAGACAAGCTGCATTATTGGAGAATCACAGGCCTCACAGTAATTCCACGGTTTTTAAAGGAAGAGATCAGGCAGAAGAAGGGGGAAGGAAGAGGAGAGGAAGAAAAAAAAAAGAAGAAGAAGAAAAAAAAAAGAAAAAAAAAGAAGTGGGGATCGGAAAAGAAATCAGAAAAGAAAAGAACCAAAAAAAAAAAAAGAAAACAAAGAAGAAGAAGGGGCTGCTGCCACCGTGAACCACCTCACGCCGACCACACGCTCGCCGTCACTTCCTCTTGCTGCCGCTGCGGGCCGTCAGATCGCCGCTCGCCCTCGCTCACCGACGTTGCACCACCACCGTCACGCCGCCCGTTGCAGTAGGACCAGGTCACGTCGAAACCGACGGATCTGCCACCACCTCCACTGATCCACCATCTCTTAATCTGGCAATTCCTCACCTTGCCGCCGCCGCCGCGAGCACCTGCAACCATTCCCGTCACCGCGCCGACCAGACGCAGCCTCCACCGCCGCCTCGCCTCGCCCTGCTCGTGCCTTTCGTCGTCTGCAACAGCCACGCCGCCCCGTCGTCCGATGCAAGGTGAGCAGCCGGGTGTTGAGATGACCCGTTTAGAGATTGGGTCGGGCCCGGTAGTGTGAGCGGGTCAAGACAGACCCAGATGGGCCAGGGTTTGGACCAGGCCTTGAGTTGGGTATGGGCTTTGACTTAGGCTTGGGTTGGGACTGTGGGCTGGCGCTGGGCTGGGCCTTGGCAGGCCTATATTGGGCTCCTTGCCTTGGCCTGGGCTAGTATAGTCCATGGCCCAATCCTCTTTAAAAAAAAAAAAACATTTTATACAAAAATAAATATACTTCTGGGAAATAAGAATAAAATAAGGATATATATATATATATTCTGGAAAATAAATATTTTGACATATTAATTCCTAGAAAATATAATACTTGATATAATACTATTTTGGGAAATCAAAGTAATTATAATATGATTTGTATCCTTTGGAAGAAAAAAAACTATACTATATATTATGGATACTTTCCAAAAAGAAAATACACATAATAATGATAATTGTAAATGGGAATATATTTCTGAAAAATATATATATATGTATATATATATACATAAATATATATATATATATATGGTTATATCCTTTGAAAAAAATATTATAGAGTAAATAATTGTAGAAAAGGATATATATACTATGAAAATATTTTAGAAAATATATAAATACGTTAACGTAAATAATTTTGGGAATAACTTTTGGGAATATATATGTAAGACTACTTTCGGTAAATGTTTTGGAAATAAATATGGTATTGTATATTCTGGGGAATATTTCACTAAATATATATATAATAATACCCTGTTTGAAAAATAAAATAATAATATTTGGTAATTATATTTTAGTAAGTATAATAACTTTATGGAGATAATAACGTATAACCAAGGGGGGTTTAATTTATAATTTATGGCATCATAGTATACCGATCTTATGTGCATTTATGTGAGCATGTTGTTTTGTTGTATAGGTTTGATATCGAACAGTTCCGGTGGAACCGGCTTTGGACCGACTGAAGTTTCCAGAGTTGAGTAATCGGCTAAGGTGAGGTTAAGTAAATATTTATATACTTCCCGTGATATCAAGTTGCTGTTTGTTTGCTATATGTGATATTTGCCGGTATGAAACTTTGTGGCTGTGTTGGTTGTTGAGTGATGAATTAAGTTGATAATTGTTGCCGTTGATGTTGTTGAAATTATTGTTGCTGTTGATATTATTATTGCTGTTGGAATTGTGGACATAAGTAAGACTATTGCTGTTGTTGACTGTAGAATTGTGTGAGTTGAGTACCAGGGGAACTATTATGTGATGACAGTTTGGTATTGATTATTATCCAGACAAGCGGAGAGGCTGCGAGCCTGTTCGGGATAATGAGATAATGGTTGGATGATAGAAATGTAGTAACTAGTCGAGGGAAAAGAAAATAATGAAATGGAAACACTTAGACATCTAGTAAGTCACAGTTAAATGTTGGAACAGCCAGATGGTAGTCTTATTTTATGGTGCTGGGGGAGAGTGTGCTTGGGGTCTGCTCCCTGTCTGTACCAATTATTATTTTTAGGCGCTGGGGGAGAGTGTGTTTGGGGTCTGCTCCCTGTCTGTGCCAGTTATACGTGGAGATACCAGGGCGGGGTCCACGGGCTAGCTAGCTTGACTACCAGGCGACGGCCATCATTTAACTTGTGATAGGGGCCCTGATAATAAAATTGGAATAGCGTGTCTAGAATCACAAGTGTGTCATTTAAGGTTCGTGAGAACCTTAGTTGATTGTTGGTGATGTGACTTGGGAATTTACGGTGTTTGTATATGTATATTTGCTTATGGGTTTTACCCGGTGGGCACTTCGGACTCACCCCTCACCTGCGGGCTTTCATCCCGTAGGATGAGTTATTTATTGTACAGGTTTGGTGCATTCCAGACAGGCTGCGGCGTTATCCCTTGGACAGGACTTGGATCCATAGTTTGCATCTATGTCGCATACAGTGTTTAGTGAGTTGTTAATGAACGCTATTCTGCAAGTGCACAGATAGCTGTAGCAATCAAGGTCGTCCTCTAGGACCAGGTTAAGTACTAATCGCTTAATAATTCGTGATCGTCTAGGCAAATAAAAATTGGATTTGAGTAGAAAATAAATAGCTGAAATAATAAAAGATAGATTCTCAATATTCAAAAGATGTCTAGGACTTCAGGGGCTCACTTGCCTATTCTTGATGCTTCACTTTAAAATCATGCACAGATAGATCATGCAGCTAGCATGCATAAGCAGACTATGCAATTATAAATTGACCTTGCTCTTGAATTTCCTAAGTTCATTGAAACATGAGTTGAATAATATAGAATAAATAACCCACTCTCGTGGCGAGACTTAAACCCTACTTAGCTATCTCAACTTCGTGTTCACTAGCGAAGAAATAACTAAGGCATTAATGCACAACCAACCTAAGCAAATATTCTTCAGTAGAAGGTCATCCTTCCTCAAGGCAAGTTTCTAGTGTTCAACCTATGCAACTCCAGTAGATTATTGACGCTGTCATTTAACAATTCTCTACCTAGAATTTATACTATCTAATGGCCAGTTAAATAGTATAGTTAAGTGCCCTAGGATTGAATCAATGAACAATAGAATATTCAAGAATTAAAAGCAATTTATTAAAACATATGCATCATAGAATAGACAAGCTACCTCCCCTAATTCCTAGACTTTAAAGACTTAGCTCAACATAGCAAGAGAGAAGAAAATACTCATGAATTTCATTACAGGCATTGAACAAGTAGTTACAAGAATCAAACTTGAAGACAAACTTGAACTAAGCTCCTAAGCTGAATTTCCTTCCTCTTCCTTGAAGAACTAATGAAGAACTCCTCTTGAATTTGAGAGAGAATGGAAGAATGAGAGAACGAGAGTGTGTGAAGTGTGTGTAGTGTGTCCTTTACTCATAGAATGCCTAGGTATTTATAGGCTAGGAAAGGATGGTTAGGATTTCTCTCTTTTGAATTCAAAACTAGGATCTAATCTAATTAAATTCAAAAACAAACCTTTTGAATTTAATTACATGGATAAATAATAAATAAATAATCCTAATTCAAATTTAAACAATATCTTCAAAATATCCTTGGAAGATAATCTTGGATAATGGAAATGTGAACTTCTGCACAGCTGAAAATGCTCCGCACAGGCAGGTTGCGCATAGGAGGATAAATCCACATATTATCTTCAAATCTTATCCAGGATAATTAATCATCTTATCTCTATCTTCCAGAATCTATCCAAATCTTTCAAATCCTTTCAATTTAAACCTGAAATCAACAAAAGCTAATGGAAGAGTTTATTAAATCAAAACTAAATGAAAAACTAACTAAATAAATAATAATTTAATAAAACAAAGCCCAAATCTATAAACTAAAGGCCCAAAATGTGTGTATAATTCATACACATCAACACCCCCAAACTTGAATCTTTGCTTGTCCCTAAGCAAAAATCATTGAAAATTAAGGACAAGGGTGAAAAGCCTCACTTCTCAAGTCAACTGAAACTGAAAATAGAAATGCACAGGATAGTCGTGCAAGTAGTAAAAGGGGTGCCAAACCAACCTATTCCTCAAATCAAATACCAAAAACATGTCAGTCCCAAAATCTAACGATGCATAACCAGATAGATCATATTCCGCCTACTAACACCTGAAAAGATTATTTTGAGTTTTAATAGAAAAAAAAAACAAATCTCATAAGCAGAATCACTCTTCCAATCTCCACTAATAAATAGAACACTTTTCAAATTGGATCAAAAGGTCTTGCGCATGGTAGTAATGGGGCTAGGTTAGGGCTAAAAAGAAAAAGGGATAAAAGGCTAAACAAAATGTCACTCAAGAAAATTCATCATGTCAGTCTATATGCTGGTAAAAATCTTCAGGGATTGGCTCAAACTGCATATGGAGGTTGTGCTCTATTTATTAGGATAGGAAGCATAGAGAAGTTATGCTGAGGTTACTTCTTTTTTTGTTTGTTTTTTTTTTTGAGTTGTTTTTTGTGAGAAACCCTTTTTGGGGAGTGGGTTTTCATTTTGTTGCTTTTTTTTCTTTTTATTTTCAGCTAAACTTCCAAAACTACTTTCATCTTCAAATGTCCATCCTAAAGCACAATAGACGGAAGATCATATAAGCGCGTTGTGCTTTGTGAGCCGATCGCCAGAATTCCATCAAAAATTTGACTGAACAAATAATGAATTTTCTCAAAGTGACAAAAAGGGTTAGTTTAAAAAAAAAATAAACGATAGCCAAGGTGGGCTCAATGGGCGTAAGGTAGCTGTGCGGGTATGAAAGAAATATTGGCTATCGTGAAAAGGCCCAAAAATTGTGACAATGGAAAAATAAAATAAAGGTTAGTAAGTGTTTATAGAAAAGTGAAGTAGGTGAAAGAAAGAAATGCCTTTATCACATCCGTTTATTAAATGTCCTATGCCAAATTTCGCCTTGATTGGTCCAGTGATTCTGTTCTAAGATTAAAGATAACGTCAAAAAGAGTTAGAAAAGCAGAGGTGTAATAGGTAAAACTAATCATATGGCTATGCGTTATTAAATTTGCTTCCAACATGTTTAAGGCAAAGGATGAGAAACAAATTAAGTTGGAACAGTTTGTTTTTTTTTTTCAAAGTGACATATCCTGGCGCATCCATACTTCCTATTGTCAGCAAAATTCAAGAAGTGAGAAAGTAAAAGCCAAAAACTAAAGTTAGGGCCTAAATTATTTGCAACAAAAGAAAATAAAAATGAAAAAGTAAAACGAAAAATTAAAATGAGGAAATGAGGATGAACATGCACCCCCAAACTTATTTTGGACAGTGTCCTCACTGACCAAGAATCTACGAAATGAAAGCATAAAAATAAGATACGAAGAACCTGTTTGTGTCTACACAGTCTGGATGTGTACTGCAAACTCCAACATGAAACTGCGGATATTGCCTTCAATTTGCATGTAGAACATACAAACAGGAAATAGCGCTTCTTTTACGTCTTGTAGCTGGACCCCACACTCACCATCCCAGTGTGGATCAAGGAGAGGCTGCAAATTTTGCATAGATTTTGAAGCTTTAAAATTCTTCCCTTTGCCTCTTGTGGTAGGAGATAAGACTTCCAATTGAAGGGCGCAAGCAACTTCTGCAGCATTTCGATCCTTTGCGGTTCTACTACTGGCTGTGCATGCCAAAATGGGATCCATAAGGTCTTTCTGCGAAGAAGATTGTTTTCGTGCTTCGTCAATCACTTCAAGACAATAGCACGAATGACCTGAAAAGTCATTTTTCTCTGCTTGTAAAACATCAAAGCTGACTGTTTCAGATCCAATCTTGAAGGTTAACTTCCCATTTTGAACATCAATTATTGCTCCTGCAGTTGCCAAAAATGGACGTCCCAAAATAATTTGCGTTTTAGTATCCTCTTTCACATCGAGGACAAAAAAGTCCACCAGGATGAAGAACTTTCCAACTTGCACAGGGACATCTTCAAGGATACCAACAGGACGTTTGATCGAACGATCTGCCAGCTGCAGTGAGATCGAAGGTGACTTTATATCCCCCATATTCAGCTTCTTAACTATGGATAGTGGAATGACACTAACACTTGCTCCCAAATTGCACAACGCCCTTTTGATGCTAATCTTGCCGATGTTACAAGGGATTGAGAAACTCCCAGGATCTTCTAACTTTGGAATGTGCTTATTTTGGATAATAGCACTACATTCCTCAGTTAATGCTATAGTTCCGATCTCCTCTAGACTTCTCTTCCTTGACAAGATCTCTTTCAAGAATTTGGCATAAGCAGGCATTTCAGAAAGGACTTCTGTGAATGGAATATTCACATGCAACTTCTTAAGCACCTCTAAGAATTTGCCAAATTGTTGATCATGTTTGGCTTTCTTCAGTCTTCCAGGAAAGGGAATAGGGGGAACATATGGCTTCACCTCTTCTTCTTTCTTCGGTTGTGCTTCTTTAGAGTCCTTCTCTTGCTCAGTCTGGTTGTGTTGCTCCATTTTATCTTCTTGCACAGAATTCTTGTGCTTAGTTGGTGCAATCATCTCATACTGATTTCCACTACGCATTGTTATTGCACAACATTGCTCCTTAGGATTTACTTCAGTATGCCCAGGCAACTTGTTCTTGCTCCCAGCAAGTTGCGTCTTCAGTTGGCTAATCTCAGAGATTAGATTAGCTATTAGCTCTGTTTGTCTTTGCTGAAACTCCAATTGTAGACGCTGAGCCTCCATCTGTTGGCGCTGATTTTCCATCTGTTGGCGATGACTTTCCATAAATGCATACATAAATGATTGCATGTCATTTCTTTGTGGCTGTGGAGTTGATTGTTGAGGCAGAGGATTAGGTCTTCTTTGAGGAACACTTGGAGGTCCTCTACTACTGCCTTGTTGACCACCCCAAGTACTTTCATTCTGGTTGGGGCAAGCAGAGTTTGCATGAGCAGCCCCGCAATTTTCACACGGTCCCTGGGTTGCCTTTCCTCCCAAGCTGTGCAAAAGATAATCCACCTTTGAGTGCAACAAATTTACAGCCTCTAGCTCCAAAACTCCAGCGGCCTTCTTCATGGGCAGTCTTTCAACTGGCCATTGGAAAGTGTTAGCCGACATTCGGTCTAAAAGCTCGAAGGCTTCTTTGATTGGCATTGTCATTATTGCTCCTCCTACTGCAGCATCTATAGTTCTCCTGATTGACTCACTTATGTTGGCATAGAATGTTTCTAGCACCATCCAGTCTGGCAGACCATGATGTGGGCACCTTCAGAGCAGGTCTTTATACCGTTCCCATCCATCATATAGAGATTCACCATCCTTCTGAGCAAAGGTTAAAATCTCGTTTCTGAGTTTGATTGCTTTGCTCGGTGGGAAGAATTTTGATAGGAAGGCTTGTGATAAGGCGTCCCACGTCTGAAAGGTTCCAGCTGGAAAAGAATTTAGCCATGCCTTTGCCTTATCCCGAAGAGAGAATGGAAATAGGCGAAGGTGGATGGCATCAGTGGTCACTCCATTCATCTTCAAAGTATCACATATTTCTAGGAAACTTTGAAGAAGCGTATTGGGGTCATCCAAAGCTGATCCGCTAAACTGTGATCCTTGTACCATACTGATCAAAGCAGGCTTGAGTTCAAAGTTGTTCGCTTGAATAGCTGGGCGAACAATACTTGGTTGCAAGATCTCAGGCCTTGGGATGATAAAGTCTCGTAGTTGCGGCCTCTGATTTGCTGCATTGCCAGGAGGATCAACTTGCCCATCTACTCCTCCTCTAGGAGGAACTTCATTGCCCTCAACACGAGGAGGTATGTTGTTGCCCCTCACAGTGTTGTCTCCCATATCTTCTTCTGATGAGTCTGTTTCTTCTTCTTCAGCTCTCTTCTCCAGGCGTAGTTTTCGGAGAAGCTTGCACGTCTTCTCAATTTCAGGATCAAGTGGTAAAGGTGGTCCCTTACTTCTTGTCCTGATCATACATCTGCTAGAGCCCTGTGGAAAAGAAATAGAAGGAAAACGTAAGTAGTAACAGGCCTAGATCGACCTAATTACTAAGACAATTAATATTAACGCCGGTCCCCGGCAACGGCGCCAAAAACTTGAACGTTATTCTGCAAGTACACAGATAGTTGTAGCAATCAAGGTCATCCTCTGGGACCAGGTTAAGTACTAATCGCTTAATAATTCGTGATCGTCTAGGCAAACAAAGATTGGATTTGAGTAGAAAATAAATAGCTGAAATAATAAAAGATGGATTCTCAATATTCAAAAGATGTCTAGGACTTCGGGGGCTCACTTGCCTATTCTTGACGCTTCACTTTAAAATCATGCACAGATAGATCATGCAGCTAGCATGCATAAGCAGACTATGCAACTATAAATTGACCTTGCTCTTGAATTTCCTAAGTTCATTGAAAGATGAGTTGAATAATGCAGAATAAATAACTCACTCTCGTGGCGAGACTTAAACCCTACTTAGCTATCTCAACTTCGTGTTCACTAGCGAAGAAATAACTAAGGCATTAATGCTCAGCCAACCTAAGCAAATATTCTTCACTAGAAGGTCATCCTTCCTCAAGGCAAGTTTCTAGTGTTTAACCTATGCAATTCCAGTAGATTATTGACGCTGTCACTTAACAATTCTCTACCTAGAATTTATACTATCTAATGGCCAGTTAAATAGTATAGTTAAGTGCCCTAGGATTGAATCAATGAACAATAGAATATTCAAGAATTAAAAGCAATTTATTAAAATATATGCATCATAGAATAGACAAGCTACCTCCCCTAATTCCTAGACTTTAAAGACTTAGCTCAACATAGCAAGAGAGAAGAAAATACTCATGAATTTCATTGCTGGCATTGAACAAGGAGTTACAAGAATCAAACTTGAAGACAAACTTGAACTAAGCTCCTAAGCTGAATTTCCTTCCTCTTCCTTGAAGAACTAATAAAGAACTCCTCTTGAATTTGAGAGAGAATGGAAGAATGAGAGAATGAGAGAGTGTGAAGTGTGTGTAGTGTGTCCTTTCCTCATAGAATGCCTAGGTACTTATAGGCTAGGAAATGATGGTTAGGATTTCTCTCTTTTGAATTCAAAATTAGGATCTAATCTAATTAAATTCAAAAATAAACCTTTTGAATTTAATTACATGGATAAATAACAAATAAATAATCTTAATTCAAATTTAAACAATATCTTCAAAATATCCTTGGAAGATAATCTTGGATAATGGAAATGTGAACTTCTGCACAGCTGAAAATGCTCCGCACAGGCAGGTTGCGCATAGGAGGATAAATCCACATATTATCTTCAAATCTTATCCAGGATAATTAATCATCTTATCTCTATCTTCCAGAATCTATCCAAATCTTCCAAATCCTTTCAATTTAAACCTGAAATCAACAAAAGCTAAAGGAAGAGTTTATTAAATCAAAACTAAATGAAAAACTAACTAAATAAATAATAATTTAATAAAACAAAGCCCAAATCTATAAACTAAAGGCCCAAAATGTGTGTATAATTCGTACACATCAGTTAAGTCTTCTACTATGCATTGTTTAACTATTATTGGGCCATTGGGCCGTGTTGAGTTCTTTTTGTTGTTTCTCTTATGGGTTGTTGTGCCCGGTTTTCTGTTATATACACTGTATGCTGGATTATGTTGGGTTGGGTTGTCACAGTTTCGGCACGTATTTACTGTGTACGGTAAATACGGGTCGGGGCGTTTCATTTTGGTAGCGGAGCGGGCGTTAGGTCTTGTTGGGCAGTCCTTGTGTGTTGTTGTCTTGTTTGCATAGTTCGCTCTATTTGTTTATTATTTTATATCATTTTGTTAGTGCATTATGGATCCAGTCAAGGGACGCCAGCTGTCGCAGAACAATCACATATGAGGTAAATGATGCCATAAATAAGCGAAAATATAAATATTATTGATAACACTGATAATTTCATTACAAAGAGAAACATTACATTGATATTTTTTTTTATATATAAAAAAAAGAAAATACATTTAACGCCTTGGAACGACGTTGACCGTGAAGCTGGTTGGGTCGTTGTTGATGTTGACTTGGATGCTGTCGCTCCATGAGAACCACATGCCGCCTCTGCCGTCCTGACCAGGAAGCTCGAACCGGTTTGCTTGAGAGAACCGGAGTGGGATGAGACCGTGATCGTCTTGAGGTTGCCACTGGGTCTCCGTCAGAAGAACCATGTTTGGTTTGTATTGGTTCTTCAAGTCCCTCAGAGTACGCGAGAACTCCTGGGAACGCCTAGCAACTCCTCTGTAGTTCCACACCAGTAGTCGGGCCTTGGGCCCAGTTACCGGCAGACGAGTGACTCTGGGCATGCTCTCGGCCGTCATCGAGAGCTGGTAGTAGGTGCTTTGCTCCAGGAAATGGCAAGTGGACTCCAGGTTGAACTCCTGTAGCCTTTCGGAGATGAAGAGCATGATGGAGTTGGCCGATCCATAGTAAGAGGTCCTCAGAGTGCCACGGTCCTCTAGAAAGAACACCTCTTCCATTGGAGTGACGAAGAACCGCGATGAGTAGAGTTCGTCGACGAAGACCAGACGCGGCATCCTGCCGAGCTTGTTCGGTAGTTCTTCAGCACGTTCGTTGACCATGCTGTAGGCTAGACGGTTCCTTCTGCCTAGGTTGGCACCTTCGACGAAGAAAACGGAAGAAGGAGCAGGCATTGTGTTTGGACGAGTGGGTATTCTGTCTTGAGCATTGGGGTTTTGTCTTTCTGAGCGTTTTGTTTGCTTTTAAATGCTTTTGATGGTTTACACCTCACCGCTCCGTCTTTTATACTCTTGTGGGGAGCGTGTTTACTGTTTTTGATTTTCACGATTTGCTTTTTGAAAATTTGCCGTTGCTTTCATTTATTGCCTTGTTACTTTATATGTTTTTCGGACTACCATGCCAGAGTTTTTCAGCCTTTTTCCATCTTATGATTTTCTTTCGCTCTGGCTACCTTGTCCTTTCTTTCTATGGTTTTCTATATTTTTCTGCATCTTTTATCACATGCATTTGTGACCGTTGGGGCTAGACGGATGGGACCACACCTCGAGTAGAGCGCATGTGCGACAAGTTTACAGCTGTTTGGACATCGTGGAGAGATACGAGCCTTGACAGACGTTTTTGGCTCATGCGGAAATTGTGAACAAGTGGGTATCGTTTCTTTCGAGGGACACAAGACGCTCTCGTGATCGTCACCGTTAGCTCCGTAAGTCACGTATCTCGGGATCGAGGATGCTTAGGACCGATTTGGACGCTGATCATGAAAACATATTTTGTTTTAACTTCTTTATATTTTGGTTTTGTTAAACGAGATATAATTTTTAATTTATTTATATTTGATTTTATATCCTTATTATTGATTTTTGTTTTGTCTTGAGATGTTTTATTTTTCTGGTTAACATAAGATTTCATAACATAAGAATTTTGATTTAAAAAGGAAATTTATTTTATTTATTTCATAATAGTTTTACAACAGGAGAAGAAGTACTCTATTGAGTTACATGCTTCTCCAAGTTTTTTACAAGCTTTTGGACATTTTTCATGTGAGGAAAGAGTTCCGCGCACGCCAGTTCGATCTGCACCACCGCCGAGCTGATCTTCTTCAGTGAGACGTTCAGCTGCGTCAGAGTCTGCTGCGGTGTGCTGCTTTCAGCCGTCGCTTTGCCTTTTCGATCCTCAGCTTCTTTGGGAGCACGCTTCTTCCGACGTCTTCGAGAGACCACCATGTGTTCTTTCAGGCCGACGATGTTCGTCTTGAAGCGTTTCTTCGGAGGTTCCTCATCGGAGCTTGTCGGGAAAGCAGTGCCGCCGATGTAGCTATTGTTCTCGGAGTCTGAGGTAGTTTCTGATCTCAGTGGAGAGTTCATGACTGTGTGTGAGTATGCCAGTCATGAGGTTTGGTTCTTATAGCGGATGAGATGTCGCTTAAGGGTATAAGCGGTTTCTCGGGTTGAGGTTGGACACCTGGCAGAGTGTGCCAGAAGCTTATCGTGGTAGAACCCACGGATAAGACGGAATTTCGGGGACGAAATTCTTTTTAAGGTGGGTAGACTGTAACAGCCCGGGTAAAAATTTTGATTTTTACCGGGACTGTAAAAGTCTTTTTACCGTGATTTACTATTCAATTAATCTTGGGTAATTAATTCAAGGTAAATCGGGAGTCGTTTTTCGAAACCGAGAGTTTTCCCGCGCTCGTGATTTTTCCGTGGATTTTTCGGGCCTAAGTTGGTATTTTTCGGGTTTCGGAATTTCTCGGAAAATCACACCGGAAAATAACTAAGGAGGTATCAGTTATTTTCTGGTCCGGACTGGACTCGCTCCATAATGCAGACAAGCTGCATTATTGGAGAATCATAGGCCTCACAGTAATTCCACGGTTTTTAAAGGAAGAGATTAGGCAGAAGAAGGGGGAAGGAAGCGGAGAGGAAGAAAAAAAAAAGAAAAAAAAGAAGTGGGAATCGGAAAAGAAATCAGAAAAGAAAAGAACCAAAAAAAAAAAAGAAAACAAAGAAGAAGAAGGGGCTGCCGTCACCGTGAACCACCTCACGCGGACCACACGCTCGCCGTCACTTCCTCTTGCTGCCGCTGCGGGCCGTCAGATCACCGCTCGCCCTCGCTCACCGACGTTGCACCACAACCGTCACGCCGCCCGTTGCAGTAGGACCAGGTCACGTCGAAACCGACGGATCTGCCACCGCCTCCACTGATCCACCATCTCTTAATCTGGCAATTCCTCACCTCGCCGCCGCCGCCGCGAGCACCTGCAACCATTCCCGTCACCGCGCCGACCAGACGCAGCCTCCACCGCCGCCTCGCCTCGCCCTGCTCGTGCCTTTCGTCGTCTGCAACAGCCACGCCGCCCCGTCGTTCGACGCAAGGTGAGCAGCCGGGTGTTGAGATGACCCGTTTAGAGATTGGGTCGGGCCCGGTAGTGTGAGCGGGTCAAGACAGACCCAGATGGGTCAGGGTTTGGACCAGGCCTTGACTTAGGTATGGACTTTGACTTAGGCTTGGGTTGGGACTGTGGGCTGGCGCTGGGCTGGGCCTTGGCAGGCCTATATTGGGCTCCCTGCCTTGGCCTGGGCTAGCATAGTCCATGGCCCAATCCTCTTCAAAAAAAAAACGTTTTATACAAAAATAAATATACTTCTGGGAAATAAGAATAAAATAAGGATATATATATATATTCTGGAAAATAAATATTTTGACATTAATTCCTAGAAAATATAATACTTGATATAATACTATTTTGGGAAATCAAAGTAATTATAATATGATTTGTATCCTTTGGAAGAAAAAAAACTATACTATATATTATGGATACTTTCCAAAAAGAAAATACACATAATAATGATAATTGTAAATGAGAATATATTTCTGAAAAAAAATATATACGTATATATATATATATATACATAAATATATATATATGGTTATATCCTTTGAAAAAAATATTATAGAGTAAATAATTATAGAAAAGGATATATATACTATGAAAATATTTTAGAAAATATATAAATACGTTAACGTAAATAATTTTGGGAATAACTTTTGGGAATATATATGTAAGACTACTTTCGGTAAATATTTTGGAAATAAATATGGTATTGTATATTCTGGGGAATATTTCACTAAATATATATATAATAATACCCTGTTTGAAAAATAAAATAATAATATTTGGTAATTATATTTTAGTAAGTATAATAACTTTATGGAGATAATAACGTATAACCAAGGGGGTTTAATTTATAATTTATGGCATCATAGTACACCGATTATGTGCATTTATGTGAGCATGTTGTTTTGTTGTATAGGTTTGATATCAAACAGTTCCGGTGGATCCGGCTTCAGACCGACTGATGTTTCCAGAGTTGAGTAATCGGCTAAGGTGAGGTTAAGTAAATATTTATATACTTCACGTGATATCAAGTTGCTGTTTGTTTTCTATATGTGATATTTGTCGGTATGAAACTTTGTGGCTGTGTATGGTTGTTGTGTGATGAATTAAGTTGATAATTGTGGCCGTTGATGTTGTTAAAATTATTGTTGCTGTTGATATTATTATTGCTGTTGGAATTGTGGACATAAGTAAGACTATTGCTGTTGTTGACTGTAGAATTGTGTGAGTTGAGTACCGGGGGTACTATTATGTGATGACAGTTTGGTATTGATTATTATCCAGACGAGCGGAGAGGCTGCGAGCCTGCTCGGGATAATGAGATAATGGTTGGATGATAGAAATGTAGTAACTAGTCGAGGGAAAAGAAAATAATGAAATGGAAACACTTAGACATCTAGTAAGTCACAGTTAAATGTTGGAACAGCCAGATGGTAGTTTTATTTTATGGTGCTGGGGGAGAGTGTGCTTGGGGTCTGCTCCCTGTCTGTACCAATTATTATTTTTAGGCGCTGGGGGAGAGTGTGCTTGGGGTCTGCTCCCTGTCTGTACCAATTATTATTTTTAGGCGCTGGGGGAGAGTGTGCTTGGGGTCTGCTCCCTGTCTGTGCCAGTTATACGTGGAGGTACCAGGGCGGGGTCCACGGGCTAGCTAGCTTGACTACCAGGCGACGGCCATCATTTAACTTGTGATAGGGGCCCTGATAATAAAATTGGAATAGCGTGTCTAGAATCACAAGTGTGTCATTTAAAGTTCGTGAGAACCTTAGTTGATTGTTGGTGATGTGACTTGGGAATTTACGGTGTTTGTATATGTATATTTGCTTATGGGTTTTACCCGGTGGGCACTTCGGACTCACCCCTCACCTGCGGGCTTTCATCCCGTAGGATGAGTTATTTATTGTACAGGTTTGGTGCATTCCAGACAGGCTGCGGCGTTATCCCTTGGACAGGACTTGGATCCATAGTTTGCATCTATGTCGCATACAGTGTTTAGTGAGTTGTTAAGTCTTCCGCTGTGCATTGTTTAACTATTATTGGGCCATTGGGCCGTGTTGAGTTATTTTTGTTGTTTCTCTTATGGGCTGTTGTGCCCGGTTATCTGTTATATACACTGTATGCTGGATTATATTGGGTTGGGTTGTCACAGTTCCGGCACGTGTTTACTGTGTACGGTAAATACGGGTCGGGGCGTTTCAGTTGATACCCTGTTAAATTTTTTTTAGGAGTGTTAATTTATAATCTTCAATAAATCATGTTGAGCAAAAATTTTTTTTAGTTTTCAGCTAATTTCTCCTGGTTAATTTTCGATTAACTTCCATCTCAACTTTCTGTGGATTGTGCAGAAGTAAGGGCCATTCTATTTGGTCTCAATTTTGCATCCTCTTCAGGTTTCTTTGATGTGGATCTCTAATCTCACAGCTATGCGGCCATACATGCGATTAATAATGCACAAGCACTACTGGGGATTCTGCAAATAGAAATTCCATCCTTTGTTACCAACCTACGCTCAGATTTATGCATACCAATTGAAATGCAGAGTGGAACACGAAGCTGTTTAGTATGTCAAAACTTGCCTAAGCAGAAACTTTTTGCTTCAAGACATTCCTATGTTGATTGTGCAGTTCGCACTCAATGATGTAATCTCATGATTTTACCATCAATGAAAATCTACCATTCGAATAAATATTACTGTTGATACCAGTTGAGGTTGGTTCAAGTGGTAAGCGACTTGTTCCGCTTAAGCGAGGTCTCGGGTTCGAGTCCTCGTGTGCAGAAAACCTCATGTGGGAGAATCACCCACCATTTCAGGTGCGCCACCCGAGTCGAGCTGGATTTAGTCTGGTGTCTTTGATGTCCTTAAGAGTAGACTGGCTCGGGATACCAGTGGGAAACAAAAAAAAAATTATTACTGTTGATTTATGTGCAAAAAAATGTTAATTGTGATCTTGTAACTATTTATAATTATAGTAGTATTTTTGTTTTAAGGTTTCTTCCACATTCAAGGTGTTGCTTTAAATGTATGAAGCATTGGACGAGACCTGGTAATCAAATCATAGTTTTGTGGATGGATAAGGAAATTCTAATGTATCAAGAAGTTTTTTTTAAAAAAATTTAAATGTTTTAGATAACTAGAATTTGATTGGAAGGCTTTTTAACAGACATTTGACAGGTAAAACTACAAAAGAAAATTTTATAATTTCTACAAGTTAGGAGATTAAAACATAAATACTATTTAATTTTTTAAAAATATTAAAATTATTTTCTTAATTTTTAAATATAAAAAGAATAATACCTAAATAATCTAATAATGTGTTGCCACCTAAAGTTTGTAAGCTTACACCCAAAACATGGGGTTGCACACAAGTAATCACCTCAAAGTAATTCCTCCAAACTTCCTTAATCTGTTGGGAAAAGAAATTATCCGACATCATACCAGTAGGGGAAATGCTTGCTGTTATGCAAACCCAAACAGAGATCATCGAGGCAATAGTGTTTCCGTTGGTTGAATGATTATAATTGGTCTTTCATTAGTATTTCCCTTTGATTAATTTTAAGTGATGTACTTATTTGTTACTAATAAATAAATAAAAACATTCAAGAGGATGGTAAATGTCATTAATTAGGGAATCAAATCTGGAAAACACGTGGCACCGGATGAGTAACACTCTCCAAGTCCTTAATTCTAGTACTCCCTCCATTCCGAATTAATTGACGCTTTCGTTTTATTAAAAGTGAAATAAAGATAAGTTAGTTAAATAATCCTAAATTTTAGGCTATTAATTATCTTTTTAATTTGTGTGCAGATGCCTTAAACTTAAACGTCAATTAAAATGGAACGAAGGGAGTAACATCTAAGCCTTCTAAACATTGCCAGCTAATGAAATCAATATTGTTGGTAGCTCAAAACTGTCAATTCTGAGCAACTCCGTGTTGTGGAATTTCTCTTCCCATTTATTAATTTAAGGAGTGAAAGGTAAACTGTACGACGGTCACTTGACTTGGAATCTTTTAGTCATTAGCGGAGAAGACTTGAGAAGTCTCGCCATCATCTCAAAGCTTGATTGTGTTTTCACTTTTCAGTAATTGACTTTTGTTTTCTTTCATAAGGACCAGCAAAAGTTGCATCCAAATTGATGCATGACCGAAAGCTTATGCTGGCTATTACTAAGATCCACACAATTAAGACAAGTAAATTGCCTGTAACTTCCCCTGGACTTCCACGAAAGTTCCTACAATATAGGGATCTTTCAATAATCTTAAATTTTTTGTTTGTCATCTAAGAGCTCCCTAGATAGCAGAAAAAGATGTTTCTATTTTTTTGGAGCATGACTGGAAGCTCATTTATTTGATTCTAGCTTGTCCTCTTATCTCCTTCTTTCCATGTGTAGGAAATAGGAAATATGGTGAAAAAGCTCAGTGAATGATATGAGCCGTATACTGTTGTATTTATAGAATTAGAATACAAGCATCAGATATACATGTTCACTAAGAGATATAAACAAGCTACAGCTATCACCAAAGGATAAGAGCCTATCGACTTAGTACTAGATCAGGATGAGTTTACAAGATCAACATGGACTCTACAAAGACATACTGTAAACCATATCTCTACATCCCCCCTCAAACCAAACTCGGAGAAGACAAGAGATTGAGTTTCCTCGAAGATTCTGAAAACGAGCAGTGGATAAAGGTTTAGTCAGTATGTCTGCCAACTGGTCATCAGATCCAATGAACTGGACTTGCAGCCGTTTTTGTGCAACCAAGTCCCGTACAAAGCGGAAGTCAATTTCCACATGTTTTGTCCTCGCCCGTAGAACTGGATTATGGCAGAGGAAGGTTGCTCCTAGATTGTCACACCATAGTGTTGGAGCTTGAGTGTTGAGGTCGAGTTCAGTAAGTAGTTGTTGAAGCCATATAACCTCAGCTGCTCCATCGGCCAAAGACTTGTATTCTGCCTCAGTGGATGACCGGGCCACAGTCCTTTGTTTTCTAGAGCCCCAAGAAATAAGATTGCTTCCAAGATAGACTAGAAACCCCTCTGTAGATTTGCGATCATCAATGTTCCCGCCTCAGTCTGCGTCGGTATAAACCTGCAATGACATGTGTGATGATTTGGTGATGAGAAGGCCAAGGTGTTTGGTTTGTTGGAGATACCGTAGGATTCGTTTGAGTGCCTTAAAATGATCTTGTCGTGGCTCCCTCATGTACTGACTGACTTTCCCAACAGCCAGAGCTATATCCGGCTGAGTGATAGACAAGTAGTGTAATGACCCAACCAGTTGTCTAAACAACGTTGGGTCAGCAACAAGACCACCTGAATTCTGATGCAACTGTACTGTCGTGGATGCCGGAGTTTGAATTGGTTTGCAAGATTGCATCCCTGCTTTTAGGAGCAGATCATCAATATACCTTTGCTGCGTGAGTAGTGCACCAGCAGAACAGAAAGATACCTCCACACCAAGAAAATACCGAACTCGGCCCAGATCACGCAATGCAAATTCTGCACCCATGATGTGCAGCAGCTGGTCCAAAAAGGTTGTTTAGTTGCAAGTAAAGATAATGTCATCCACATAGACTAACAAATAGGCAAGAACACCATCCTTCTGATAGACAAGTAGAGAGGGATCAGATCTAGAGACAACAAAACCATGTGCAACCAGAAAGGAACTCAGGGGGGAGTACCAAGCCCGCGGCGCTTGTTTTAAGCCATAAAGCGAGCGTTGTAACTTACACACATGTTGGGGCTTATCTGGATCTATAAAACCTGCTGGTTGAGCCATAAAAACATCTTCAGTAATTGTCCCATGCAAGAATGCATTGCGGACATCAATTTGCTTAATTGTCCATCCCTATGTGAGTGCAAGACTTAGAACCAATCGGATAGTGGCCGGCTTCACTACCGGGCTGAAGGTTTCCTCATAGTCAATGCCTTCATGTTGATGATATCCTTTGGCCACTAGTCGTGCTTTGTATTGTTCCACCGAGCCATCAGATTTTCGCTTGATTTGAAACACCCATTTACTGCCCACGACATTCATGCGGGGAGTACTGGGAACCAGCCGCCAAGTGTTGGTGCGAGCAAGTGCATTCATCTCCTCAATCATGGCATCACGCCATACCTTGTGTTTGCGGGCTTCAGAGTAACAACTTGGTTCGGTGTGTGGGTTAGGTTCTTTGGTAGATAATAGAGCAGAGGGTGAATAATGGCTTACTGGTTTACGGTTTGGACGAAGTGTCATATGGTGTTGCCGTTGTGGTGGTGATGGAGTTGGAGAAGGATCAGGGGAAGAAGAATTACCATGTGCAGATGAATCCGAGGGAGTGATGTCTGCATTCGGTTCAGCTGGTGGTGTGGCTAGTTCCGAAGAGGAAGTAGAAGAGGAAGAGTCATGAGGAGGTAAAACTGGTGTTTGGTGGACTTGCGTGGGACGTTGAGTAGTGTTTGGACTCGGGAAAAAGACTGTGAGAGGAATAGAAGTCCAGACATCCTAAGACTCAGTGGTGGGAGGACTTGGAAAAGTGGTAGAAACAAGACTCTTTGGAAACTTTGTTTCAACAAATTGCACATGGCGTGCGATATACATGCGACCGGTATCCAGGGCAAGACAACGATAGCCATGGTGGGACTCACTGTAACCCAAGAATAAACATGGTTTGGACCGAAACTCTAGTTTGTTGCGATTATATGGTCTTAACAGAGGAAAACACAAACACCCGAATACCCTAAGAAAATTATATTATGGTGGTTTGTGAAACAAAACTTCATAAGGAGACTTATGACATAATATGGCAGTAGGTAAACGATTTATTAGATACACAGCCGTATCAAAAGCGTATTGCCAGTAGTGTTTGGGAAGACTAGATGTAGCCATAAGAGTTAAGCCTGTCTCAACCACATGTCTGTGACGGCGTTCAATCGCACCATTTTACTCGTGTGTATGTGGACACATGAGCCGATGATGAATACCAATCGAAGCAAAAAAGGAATTGAGGGAGCGATATTCGCCCCCCCAATCGGTCTGAACTTGTTTGATTTTGCGTTCGAATTGCCGTTCAACAAGACGTTGGAATTTTTGGAAAACAGAAAACACATCTGATTTATTCGCAATTGGAAAAATACCAAAGAAATTTACTGAAGTCATCTAAAAACAAGACATAATAACGATGATTTTCAGAGCTTAGAACTGGGGCTGGACCCCATACATCACTATGAATGAGATCCAGAGGACCTTGACTCCGACTCGGACTAAGTGGTAAAGACTTGCGACACATCTTGCCTAGTGGACAGTGCAGACAAGGTTCTTTATTGGAAACAGACACAACAGGAAGCTTATGAGACCCTAAAATGACTTGCTGAACATGAGAGTGTGGATGACCAAGACGTTGATGCCAAAGATGTGATGTAGTGCGAACAGCTGAATAAAGACAAGGAGATGATGATGAGAACCGATACAGACCTCCCTCACTCGGTCCGTGGAGCAGTGGTATCCTGGTTACCTGATCCTTCACATAAAAATAGGTAGGATGAAACTAAAAAAATACGTTATTGTCACGTGCAAATTGTTGTACGGAAAGAAGGGATTTAGTAACTTGTGGAACATGTAGAACATTGAGAAGGGATAGAGGCTTATTTCGTGTTTGGAAAACAGAAGAGCCAATACCTATGATGCGGAGGTTGGCACCATTGCCTACCTGGAGACCATCTGACCCTTGATAGTCATTGTAAGCAGAGAGAGCTCCATGATCAGGAGTAACATGATGTGTGGCTCCGGTGTCAGGGAACTAGTGGTCAGGAGAGTAGGCAGAATAGGCAGCAGTATGTGCCGCCGGGGCAGAAGTCGGATCCCCACGACTATAACAATCTGGGGCAACGTGGCCACGACGCCCACACAGCTGACACTTAGGGCGATTGTCAACATTTTTCCAGGGCCCACGGTTCTGATTGGATCCATGTCCACGCCCACAGTTCGTCCTGCAGCCTCCACGACCATCTCGTCCGCCACCACCCCGATTGGAAGGAGTGGCCTGAGCAATATTCGCAGCAGGGAATGAAGTGACGGTTGAAGGGGTGGAATCTGTAGGAACAGGAGACAAAGGAACAGAAGATTGTGAAATATTAAGTAACTTCATGGGATCACCTGTCAGGAATTCCTGGCTCATCAATAAGCTCTGCAATTCAGAGAATGTAACGGGATCGGGGCGAGCATTCAGAGTAGTGACCAGGGGCTGGAATTCAGCCCTCAGTCCCCGGAAAACAGGAAGGTTGTACTCCATCAAGGACAGTGGTTTTCCAGCAGCCGACAGGGAGTCTGCTATATTCTTCGCACGATTGAGATAGGCATGCGTCGATTCATCGGGATGTTGGGTTAAACGCTGCAAAGCCATGTGAAAAGCCATGACTTGAGACTAATTTGGAGAAGCAAAAGACTCCTCAAGTGTGTGCCAGGCATCATGAGAAGTTGACTTGCCAACCACAGTGGAGAAGACCCCCACGGAGATGGATCCAAGGATCGCGCTGAGGATCAACTGATCCTGTTGATACCAATGAAGATAGACCATAACTCCCTGACCAATGAGGAAGGGCTCGTTCTGAGCACGCCAAAATACATAATTCATTTCTGTAAGTTTGATGGAAACATATTGTTGTGAGTTGGATAAGGGGTGAAGGTTTCGGGTGGCATCAGGATTGGCAGCAATGGGAATAGGGATTGCTGCACCTGTTGGCTCAACAACGTGGTCAGATCCAGAATTGGAGGAAGCGGCAGCAGACATGATGCTGTTAAGCTAGGGCTCCGCTACCATGTAGCAAATAGGAAATATGGTGAAAAAAGCTCAATGAATGATATGCGCCGTATACTGTTGTATTTATAGAATTAGAATACAAGCATCAGATATACATGTTCACTAAGAGATATAAACAAGCTACAGCTATCACCAAAGGATAAGAGCCTATCGACTTAGTACTAGATCAGGATGAGTTTACAAGAACAACATGGACTCTACAAAGACATACTGTAAACCATATCTCTACACCATGCATGATTATTTATTATAGCTGATCTTTGTGATCTTTTGCTTCAAACAATTATGTGTGTCCCGTTCATTAAATAACTTCATTATGTGTTTAAAACCTCCACAGTTGATGCTAGGCCACTTGATGCTAGGCCACTTGATATGTACTGTTTGTTGCTGAGGGAGAGTAAAGATATAAGAACGAAAACAAGCATTGATACAAAAAAAAGGAAGGAATTGCCACTTGATAGAAGAAATTCTTTAGGCCAAAAAAAAAAAAGATGTAGTGAAATTCTTACCTGAGTTGTCAGGGCCACGGGCTGTATTATCGTCTAATCCTTCTGCTCCTCTTCTTTTTTGGTCTTTTATTTATGTTGGAAGAAGGTAAAAAGACACAGGTTGTCCCTTCATGTATATCAAATGAATGTGTCTTTTTTCCCTGTAATTTCCGGTTCACCAATCTTGTGACGACATCTGGCATGTGGGACAAGTTTATTTAGAGTTATTTAATTTGTTTTCCAATTTTTATTTTTCAGATTTTAATTTCCAAAATAAACTATAATACATAAATATAATTTTTTTCTTTTTTTTTCACTTCTCCACTAGAAATGAAGATTTTGTTTTTTTCTTTTCACATTTTCACTAGAAATGAAGATTTTGTGCAGCCCAAAAATGTGATCTTGCGAGAGGCAAAATAGGCCAGGAACCAACTCGGACTCGTTGTCGCCGGCAATTTGCCAAGCACCACAACAATTCCGGCCAAAATAATTGAAGGAAATCACCAAGAACACCTACAACACCAACCGTTTTCCCCCAAAGCCGACCATCTCTGAATTAAACAAGCAAACATAGACCCAACACAATAATAGAAAACGCAACCCAAACAATAATAGAAAACGCAACCCAAACACAGAACCATCAATCAAACACAAACATCGATTCAAGGCGAACCCCAAACACAGAACCATCAATGAAACACAAACATCGATTCATGGTGAAACTAAATCCGCCTATACATATAAACCCGATACCTCAACGGTCCTTCTTCACTTGGTACCGTGAGCAATCGAGCAAAAAAGAAACACTCTCGGCAGCAAAGCTGCCATAAAACGGCCAACATCTGAGAGAAAGCATCCTCACCGTGTGCAACGCCGGAGAAAGAGGTTGCGAGCCGCCTTGTTGTCATGCCAATATCGCGCCGTCAAGGAGAAGAAGGTCGCCACCGGAGAGGGGGAGACAGAGCCCCTCCGCCCAGATCCATTTAGATCTAAGTTGGATCCAGTGAGATCTCCATGAGCGGCTTCTTTACGCGTCGTCTTGCTCACTGAGATCTCCATTTAGAACCAGAGTAAAGGCCGCCGCCGTCGAGAAGCCCGCCGCTTACCGTGAGCTAGAGTGCTCTTGCTCGCTCGCGAACAAGGAACTTCTTAGAGGGGGCCGCCGGAGCAAGAGCCGCTACTGTCATAGGTATGCTTCGCCCATGCCTCGTTTTGCTGCTGCAGGTCATCGTGAGTCTCGGCCCTATCTTGAGCTCTTGGAAATGAGCAATACGTGGGGAGAGAAAAATAATAAAGATAATTATATCTGGGTATTATAGCTTTTTAAAAATAAAAATTTAGAACCAGGAAAAAAGTAAAATAATAAAAAATGTTTAATTAGCTAGGCTGTTATGCCACGTGTCATCACGGTATTGGTAAACCGGAAATTACAGGTAAAAGAGACACATTTATTTGATTTCCATCAAGTTACAGGACATAATGTTCGAGATTTTTAAAAAGGGGATACGATGTTTGTTTTTATTTAAGTGAAGGGACAACCTATATCTTTTTATCGTTGGAAGAATATCACTGACTAATCTTTTGAGATTAGACGAGGCATTCTTGTGGAGTGAGAAAAAAAAACAAAGTACAATTTCCACATACCTTTCTATATGAGAACTCAACATTTAGACTTTAGAACTTAAGAATGCAGTACGCCTTATTGTTGCAATCAATATTAGTTTTTTTTTTTAAGTATTGTGGTCTGTATTTTACATTTTATAGTTGAGCAAATCTACTTATGGCTATTTATCTATATACAATATAAAAGCACCAACTGTAGAAAAGCCGGTAAATTGACTCAGTTACCCTTCATTAATTATTATTAACCCAATTACCTTTCATTAATTAACTATTATTACTATTATTAATTTTTTAGAATTCCCGTTTTCAGTAATACTATAGTCGAATTTTACCAAAAAGAATGGGAATAAGTGTAGTCGGCAATTCATCAATTAGTTATTAACATTGAATCTAAAAAAAAAATTGAATCCTACCAAAAACGGCAATAAGAAAGAAATTAAAAAAAAAACTGGTAGGCAATTATTAACATTGATTCTAAAAAAGAAATAAAATTTCACCAAAAAACAGCAATAAAAAAGAAATATCAAAAAACTTGTAGTGAGCAATTATTTCAATCTTTTGTTACTTAATTTTATTCCAAGGAGGAATAGGATTGATGATATGTATGTATATATCTTGGACGAATATATATTCGTCCACATACCTAATGGATGACAAGCATTAATATTGACGTATATATCTTTTCCCACTATCAATGATTTAACATACATGCAGGGGAGGTATTTTTCGGCAAGTCTAGGGACATACTATGTATAGGATAGAGGGGATTTACTTTTATTCATATCGCAGAAATTGGCGCTATGTAACGGTTCTTGTATTTATTGGTAGAATTCATCAATATCTACATATATACTATCGGTTAAATGACACAGTTTGTCTTCTAACTTTTTCAATTTCAATGTTTATGTCCCTTTCTTTTTTATTTCAAACATTGTGTCCCCCAATTTGATGAAAAGTGAATAATGTTATCCAAGTTACCTATTACAACCGGTCAACCAATCAGAAAGTGACACGCATATAATATGGAATTGTTTATTTATTTTTCTTATTTTCTAGATTTTTTCCCTAAATAAATATAATAAATAAATAAAAATTTTTGGGTGGGGAAGCTCCTCTATATAATAAATAATAAATTTCGCCGGAGCAGTAACCAAGGTCGCCGAAAAAGCTCCTCTAACAAAATGTCAACCCAAAATTCATACCCAACATCAAACTCAGCAAAACAACATCCACGGCATTAACAAACTGAAAAGGGTTAATCGCTTCGGATCCTTACCGGAAATCACAAAGTCAAAAAGTTCAAAAACGGATCTGCCATCAAACCTGAGCATGAATCCTCACTGCCCAGAAAAGTCCCATGCCAGCAAGACCAGCAATCCGGTCACCACACTCAATAACGCTGCCGAAACAAAAACAAACCCGACACCACCAGCAAAGCAAGCCAACAAAACCGATTAACAACTCAACGTAGGAAGCAGAGAAGAAAAGCGACAGTAAGGAGGAGGAAGAGGGAAACAAAAGGGAAGTAGTTACCACCAAACGAACATAGATCGACCACCAACAACACCACCCAAATCCGACCCAGAAACACCGCAGCAGACGCCGACCACCAACCCGAACCACCAATATCCTCACACACAGTGCCGCGCCATAGCCGTCAACCCCAACACAACAACAATCAACACGCAGAACAACCCGATTAGAAACAGAACTCGGGGAAACAAGAGAGGAAAGAAAAGGGTGGCAGAGTATGCTTACCAAATGGTGACATAGGCGGTGGCGACTCCTTGTCGCGACCAAGCCCGGGTCGAGTCGCTTGTCCTGCACCGGCCTCCTGAGCCCCTTCCCACATCGAAGGCTGTGGATCGCCACTTGATGGCCTTAATGGGTGGGGAAGACGGCGACAATAAAATTGAGACCGCCTTGGGGGCGGCAGTCTGGGGATGGGGATTAAGGTGGCGGATCTACTACAAAATCTCTGGGAGGCCGTGATGATGGATCGGATTGTGGTGGTGGTGGAGGTCGGCGTTGCTAGAAGCAGAGGCGGTGGGGGTGACGCACTTGAAACTGGAGAGGCGGAGGCCGGAGCCGCCACGATCCAAATGCTTCATGAGGAAATCTTTGATGATCACAACGGCGCCATGACCTCAGGGATCTCAGCTCTGGGTAGTCGCTGATGGCAATGGTGAAGACGAAGGAGAGGAGATGGAGGACTCCTTTTGGTGGCATGCGCAGGTGAGAGGGAGAGAGAAGGGTGCCGCGGGGGGTAAGGGAGGAGGCGCAAGAATAGAGATGGATTTGATGGTGGTGGTGGAGGAGACGATGGGCGGGGGTGTGCGGCATGCGCGTGTTGTGGGTCTCATGTTGCTTGGTTTTCAATTTCAATGATCCAGGGAGAAAGGAGAGAAGAATGCCAGCAGAAACCATGTTGCTTGATACAGCGATGTTGTCATCTTCTGGGAGAATGATTTTTTTTGGGTCAAATTCTGGGGAGAATGATAGAAGGAAAAAATAAAAAAATATATATTTATTTATTATATTTATTATGGATTTTTTCTGGAAAATAAGAAAAATTAATAAAAAATTCCAAATTAATTGTTCCTATAATACACGTGTCACTTTCTGATTGGTAGACCGGTTGTAACAGGTAATTTGGATAACATTATTCACTTTTCATCAAGTTGGGGGACACAATGTTTGAAATAAAAAAGAAAGGGACATAAACATTGAAATTGAAAAAGTTGGAGGACAAACTGTGTCATTTAACCATATATTATCTATACTATATAGAAAAGCACAAAGTCACCAAAACTAAACTTTGCAAAGTCACCAACTCTAGAAAAGCCGAACTAAGCATCAAATCAATCTCGATAGTTTTTTTGCCTTGGTGTGGTATGTTTTATTATTGTCTCCTTTTTCAAATCCACAGGAAAAATATTACGTACTGAATTTTTTTTTAAACTGGGTTGTTTGAAGCGTGATTCTGTAAAAGTTGTGTGCGCATGGTTACATTTGAGTTTGATTACGAAGTTGAACTCCACAGTCTTTTTTTTTTTTTTGCTTTTTTCTTCCAGTTTTATCATCTTCTTTCAACATATTTCCATTGGGTAAAAACGAAACATACATGAATACACCGCTGAGTACGTTGTTTTTGGTTGTTGTAGTTGACTTTGAAGAAACAAAGCTCGTGTGCTATTCAATTGATAAGTAAGTCCGATCATAAAGTTGCCTTCAAGGTGAGGTCTAAATAAAAAAAAAATTAGGAAAACAAAAAATGTGTTTGGCTAAAAAAAATCAAGTAATATGTGCTTTAGTAACGGAATCATTAAGAAAATAATAATATCGACGTTATTTATTAATTATATATGATTTTAGGAAAAATATTACATACTGAAATTTTTTGAAACTGGGTCGTTTAATGCGTGATCTTGTAAAAGTTGTGTGTGGATGGTTACATATGAATCTGATAGTTGTTTTCTTGAAGATCAAACAACTCACTTAAGAGAAATAAGTAACGAAATGTTAATTGAGATCACATTGGTAGAATTGGAGGCACATATCAAGCTAGATCCTGAACACGAGGTTACTTTCAAGATGATTATAAAAAGAATGCCCTCCCAAAACAATGGGATATTTTTGTAGGTGGACCTATAGAGATGGCAAAATCATTTTTATATCGTGCACTACTTGCCATTGTCAAACCTAGAGGAATGATAGCACTTGCAACTGCAACATGTGGTGTCACAGCGGCAATTATGCCAGGTGGACGAACTGCCTACTCATGTTTTGATGTACCAATCATCACTAATTGATACGAGCAAACCAACACCAAGTGGAACTCAAGAAGGTGATGACGCCATTTAGCTTTCTTCAAGGACCAGTCACGAGGGCTCGATTAAAGATGATAAAGAATCGCATGCTACATTATGCTCAAGCTTGGGTCAATCGGGAATTACAAGAAGATAAGTTGGACAAGTTTGGAGATGAATTTAAAGAGATTCCTA
>JAKUCV010003561.1:2558-86662 GCA_028386065.3 Turnera subulata
AAAGCACAGCATCCAACAATGCAACAACACCAAACACAATAACCGAGTAATAAGGCACATATTGAAGGAAATCCATCCTCACCTTGGCCGATTACTCAACTCCGGAAACTATGACCGGTCCGACGCCGGCTCCTCGGGAAACTGCCCGATATCCAAAAACCTATACAACAAAATCATACATACACATAAATGCACATAATCGGTACTATGATGCCCAAACTACGAAATTACCCATCCCGGTTCTTATCCGTTATTATTTCCATTTACCGAAAATATTTATCCATACGTATATCCGAATATAGTTTCGGTACTATATTTTAATTATAACTCCTTTCAAAATAATTTTCATAAAATAATTATAATCTCCCAGAATAATATTCATCATAATTTTTCCAGAAAATAATAAGCTATTTATAATTTTCAGAAAATATTTACATAGTATTTATCTTTTTCTAACAATATTTTCCAACACCAAAATATAATTAACTTAAATTTACAAAATACATATTTATTTACATAAACCACAATCATAATTTCCAGACAAAAATAATATACATTTTAATTTCCAGAAATTATTTTCAAGGCATATATATAATTTTCCAATTAATAATAGTTTTTCAAACATTACTTAATTATTTATCAAAGTAATTATATTTATATTTTCCTAAAAATAACAGAATTAAATTGTCCATAATTTTCTAAAAATATATATAATTTTTTTTCCAAAAATTGAATTTCAGAATATTAATAAAAATATATATATAATTTGTTTCGTTAAATTAAAAAAATAATTCGGACTGGGCCGAACAGAACCAAGCCCAGACCAAGGCAGCAGGCCCGCCAAGGTCTGGCCCAGCACCTGCCCAACCCGAGCCCAGTTCAACCAAGCCCACAACCCAAAACAAGCACTGTGCAGGACCCGTCCAATCAAACGGGTCGGTTCTCAAACCCGTCGCTTACCTCGGGTTGCAGCGGCGGCGGCGCGACGACGAGACGCGAGGAAGGGAAGTGAGCTCACCAATGGAAGCGGCGGATGAAGGCGACTCCGTGGACAGCGGAACGGCGGCGCGGCGGCTGAGAAGAGGCGCTGGTAGCTGGATCCACGGGTCTGCTCGCGGGTCACAGGCCACTGACGGCGCGTCGAGGGGCGGAAGGCGACGGGGTCAGCGGCTACAGGTCGGCGACGTTGAGGCGAGCTCCATGGAGGCGGTGGTGTGGCGAGAAGACGGCCGGAGCTCCACGGTGTGCACAGTAACCGGAGGAAGAGGTGACGACACTGTTTGCCATATTTTTTTCTTATTTTCCTTCTTTTTTTCGTATTTTCTTCTTCCTTTTTCTTTTTTTTCTGATTTCTCTTTTCTATTTTTTCATGATTTTTGATTCCCTTTTTTTTTTCTCTCTTGTATTTTTTTCTCTCATTTTTTTATCTTTTTTTGAATATTTTTTTATTTTTTTTATTTTTTTCTCTTTTTTTTATTTTCCTTTTTCTCTTTTTTTTTCTTTTTCTCTCTTTTTCTCTCTCTTTTTTTTTTCCTCTCTTTTTTTCTTCTCTTCTCCTCCACCGGCTCTCCTTCCTCTGATTTCTTTTTATAAACTGAAATATACTGTTAAACTTGTGAATCAAATAATGCAAATCCGTCTGTATTACAGGCGAATCTGATCCGGACCAGAAAATAACAGATACCTCCTTAGTTATTTTCCGGTGTGATTTTCCAAGAAATTCTGAAACCCGAAAAATACCAACTTAGTTCCGAAAAATTCACGGGAAAATCACGAGCACGGGAAAACCCTCGGTTTCGAAAAACGACTCCCGATTTACCTTGAATTAATTACCCAAGATTAATTCAACAGTAAATCTCGGTAAATAGACTTTTACAGTTCGGTAAAAATCCAAAATTTTTACCCGGACTGTTACAATAACATTCTTAACTTATAATTTTTTTCCTTAAACTGTCTAATGACTTCATTTATAATTGCTGTGTGTCATAGGTATTTGCTAAGGCGAAGACGGTGAGAGGTAAATTTTATGAGGGATGCTAGCGACAGTATTTGGACACTCGCCATGGACGGTCGCTCTTCCATATTTGCCATGTGGATAATGTTTAGATCGCCTACTTTATCGTTGAAGTAATTACTATTTTTTTTCTTAAGAATATAAACCAATAAAGTCATATGTATGTAAAGTAATATGTGATAGACATAATAGAAAACAAAATATAATTAAGTAAATCTGGATAACTAAAATCAAGGAAAAACATATATATGCGATATCATCATAGTAAGAATGAGAATACTAATTGAACCCTAGCACCTAAAAAATAATTTTTTACAAAGGTATTTCTAGCAATCCTCATAAATTTTTTCTTTTTTGTTTCTCTAACTTTACACGCCTTTCGATTTTGTTTTGGTTCCTCATCAACTTTTTTTTTTACTTTTAAAAAATATTTTTCTCAAAATATTTTATGATACCATGCTTTTATTTAAGTTCTATATTTTTAATTTATTTCTATTTTTGTAATCCAATGGTAGCTTAATATGTATTGGAAGAGAGACAATAAAGTTATAAAAAGATAAGTCATAACCAACTCATTAAGTTTTGATGAGACACTGACCAAATGGCAATCATGTATAAGCGATTGACTTTGGTGGGTGTCCAAGTGAGTGTGTTAGCATTCCTCAAATTTTATTTAAGACAAATTTGTTATTTTGACTATAAAACCAACAAGTAAAAAAACATTGTAACTTGTTGGCCAATATATCTGATAGAAACAAATCAAAACATTTAACTCTTATGCCCACCTAACAACCTCAGGCACAATCCAGTAATGTTTCACAAAGGGAAAAAAAAAAAGTAGATGCACTCAGAGACTTGGCAGCGATGATTTTGGAATAGATATGTGATTTTAATTGGATTAAGAGCGAGGTTAATCAAGGATGGCTCAGAAAAAAGGCTCAATTGGATTGGTGTTTGGTTTCTACCAAGAAGGTCTCACACTCGAATACTACAAATTAATTTTTAAAAAAATCATCATTTAGAATTAATTCTTTTATTCAAACTAGATTCTTCAATTCAACCTAAACTTTTTGGAAAAAAAAAAATTCTTTTATTCACCGACAAATTAGTTAGCTACAACTTACAAGAAGTTTCACAACCACAACCACAACACAACATTACATCAAATGTCTTGCAACCACTTTTAATCTTTTTTTGTTGCTGATCATTTGTTACTTGTCTATTCCATCAATGTATTAGGGCTCCCTATGTTTTTGGTTTAATAATATCCTATGTCTTGATGACATGAACAGAACTGTATTTGCATGATTGCGTAGGACTACTCTAATTTTAATCACTTCTGTGCGATTTATTTTGGATTGTTGCTTTGTAATGTGAACCGAACATAACACGGCAAGAAATTCCAAGGTTGAGTTGGGGACTTTTTTTTTTTTTGAACAAGTTGAGTTGGAGACTTGGAGTGCTATTACACTACTACTATCACACAAGTTTCAATTTTTATTCAAACCCACCGAGTCTAAATATAAGTTGAACACTTTGTAATTTTTGCCAATGAAAGAGAAAAACAATTATGTAAGAACTAAAAAACTAAAATAGTACTCAAATTAATAGTCTTGAAATCTTAAGATGAAACTTTTAAGGATGTTTTATTAACCAATCAGTAGACTCCGGGGCCTGAAAGACTTTGGTTAAGAGCATGGATTTATAAGTTTACCAAGTCAAAAACAAATACTACCAAAAGCCTGGGCCCCGCAATATAAGGAGGAAGAAGTTCCCCTCTACTCTTTACTCTCTCCACTGTATTCCTTTTAAAGCCAAAGCCTCTTTTATCTTCTCTCCTCCTCTTTTCCTCCTTACTTCTCCCTCATGTTTTTTTCTCTTCCTCGGTAACCCGAACCAGGAAAATTGGCACTCAACCAGAAAGAAAGCAAGAGAAAGTGGGGGAGGAAAACCAAGTCGTGGTCATTGATGGGTGCAAGAAGTGCCGGGCGACAAATACAAGTGACGATTGTTGACAGCGGTGATGGATGGCTAAGACCCCACCTTTTGGCCAGGCTTTCCCAAGATGATTGTTATTTCAATGTAGCAGTTAGTCTAGCACATTTTGGTGTTTACAAAATGTTCGAGACAGATTAAGGGTAGATCCTATAAGATCCTAGTAGCCATTTACTTGTTGACTACTCTTATCTTTAATTTTGGTATTGATCATGTACGTTTTTCATGAATAAAATTATCAGTATAGCATAAAAGGGATATCAAATTCAACTTCTGACAGAACTTCCTAGACAATGACGACAACTGATGACATATGGAGTGCCGTTGCACAAGAGCTGAATTATGATACTTTTCCTGTGCTTCCTATGTTTCTATTTGACTTTGTAGTAGATGCATATTTTGGTTTGGTTGAGAGGAAGAATATCAAATGCAGCTTCTCGCAGACATTCCCATACAATATGGTCCGGTTTGATTTGCTTCTTCAATACATGTGAAAAAGACACTGCTCACTAGAAAACAGAGAAATCAACAAAACCATCTAATTACCCTGTCCTTAATTACAGCTGAATCAAACAAGTGAGAGATCCCATTAGTTAACATGGGTAGCATTCATAATTAACTTAGGATCAAAATAAAATGAATATGGACGACAAACAAAGAAACGATAAGAATTCGTCATCGAACTGATCAATGACATGAACCCAGAGCAACGAAGGAAGGAAGGAACAACATTCAAAAAGGAGGAGCAGTGTACAGTACTTATTATATACTCGGTTTCATCCTCATGTAATACGCTTTGCAAAGATAACCAGGCTCATCCGGATGCGAGTTGCAAGCTCGCTGCACGATGGCTTGGAAAGTGTTAGACACCCCAGTGGACATGTTTCTAGCTGTGAAGGTCAGATAGTCACGTTGGGATTGCGTGCACTCGTTTGCACGTAGCAGCTCCAAAGGTTCATGCTTGTGGCCCTGTCCATCCACACCGCATATTCATATCAATTTATAGACGATGGTATTATTTGTATTAATTAGATCAAGAAAGAGAAAAACCGTAATTGCAGTGAGGCACTGGACAGCTCTGATGAAGCCCAGCGGGAGACGATGTATCTTGGTTTCAGGAATAGCAAAGGTAGCATCTTCATCTTCGAATGCCAAAGGTACAATTTGCGAGGTATCGTCTTCGGGTACGATTATATGTTGGAGAGCCCAATAACGTCTATGAAAAGTTGACAGCTCAAAGCCCCAGGTTTTGTGCATCTCAGTGAAATAGGGGATGAGTATTTGGCGACAAGGGGGAGTGAACAATGAGCGTTGCGAGAAAGGGATGATTTGGCCGTAGAACTCGTCAAAGAACCTGTGGACATCGGCTTCGGTAGGCGGCGCCCAGGCGGACCAGTAGCGGGATATCTTTTCACGCCCCACCTCGTCGTCCAGTGACCAAGTCGGCGGGGAGAGATGGTCCTTGGCGAAGACGATGCCATCCACAAGGTTGCCCTCGTACTCTAGCGACTGTATTGGAAGAAGACGAAATGGCCAAAGCTTTTGGGAATCCCATGCTTCATTATCTGGGCAAAGGCTTGATTTATGAACACGGAGACGAACAGTTGTAGAGGGAATATGAATGGTCCTGATCAAAGGCTTGATTTTTTGGCGGCCTACAAGGGAAAGGATACTGCACCTAGTACTACTAGAACCCAAGGCTTGAATCCCCGCCTTTGATAACCACATATCGGCCTTGTGATGCAATTAGGGTTTTCTTGGAAAGTGATTATCAAAACATTCAATAAATGACGATAAACATTCTCCTCAAAACAAAACTGATTATCAAAAATTTTTACTTCTCCATTACACAATATTCCTACTCTAGTATTTTTTTTTATTTTAATTGTTATATTTAACATAGGAATTCATAGTTGAAAAGTAAGATAGTAAAAGACATATATGGTGCTACTAAATTATTCATCTAGCATTTTACAATTTATCATATGAATTGATTGTGACAAATTTTTAATATTTGAATAGAAAGATAGTAACATAAAATATTATGATTTGGTTAATATTTTAAAGATAAAAATATAAACCCAAACACTATAAATAGAACTCTATACCCTCACAATTAAAGATCTTTAGTCGGTAATTCTCTCCACTCATATTAGCTTAAAGAAACTCTTCTCTTCTCTTTTATTTTTTTCAATTTTAATTACTTTTCTTCTACAGATTTCACGTATTTATTGTTGTTAGTTGTTTACTATTTCAGGTTTAACTTTTAAATACGATGGAATCAAGGAGTGGTGAGTAAGCAAAAGCAATCAACGAACCTAGAAAGCAAATAGGGGTGGCAAAATGGGTGTCCATGGGTACCCATGGGTTGGGTCATAATGGACCATACCCATTTATACCCATTTATCCATTTATGACCCATTAAAAAATTTAAATGGATATCCAAATCCATTTAAACCCATTTAATGTGGGTTATCCATTTATCCATTTAGACCTATTTAATGTGGGTGTACCTATTTACTCATATAATATTAAGACTTAATATATATTTTTAAAATTTGTATCATAAATTTTTTAACTTTATGAATATTAATCCGACCTAGTTATTAACCCGGCATAGCCAATACGAGCCTAACTAGGCGCGAACGAGATGTGCTCGGTCTGGTTTATATTGGCCCATATGAGCCCAACTAGGTCTGTATGGTTTGGACTATGTTGGGCCCAACTAGGCCCATATGGGGCGGGCCGGGACGGGCCCAAATAGGCCCATCCGAGCAAAATCGGGCCCATATTGGTTGGGCCGGGATGGGCCCAATAGGCCCAAATGGGTTGGGCCCATCTGGGCCCACGTGGATAATTGAATTAGATTACTAATATATGGGTTCATGGATATCCATTACCCAACCCATATAAACCCACTATTTTATGAGTTAAATGGATAAATTATCCAATTAGATCCATATAAAATTGTACTGACCCGTTTATACCCATTACCCATTTATCCATGGGTTAAATGGGTAACCCACTAGGTACCCAACCCATTTTGCCACCTCTAAAAGCAAAGAATACAGGAGTCGATGCTTTTGGTTGACAGGTGTCGGCAAAAATGCCATAACTCGAGTTCCAAACATCAGATTCCTACGATCTTAATGTGTGAAGGCCCTCTCCCCGAGGGACCCACCATATTCAGGTATTGTTACATCACATCCCTCAGCCCACACCTCTTGGGTTTAATCCTTTACCGTGCTGCAGCACTAGGGATTCGAACTCGGGACGTGATGCTTTTTATCCCCCTCAAGGAGAGCACCTTCACCAACTCATCTGATGAGTTGGTGAAGGTGCTCTCCTTGAGGGGAATTTTTTTGTGAAGGCCCTCTCCCCGAGGGACCCACCATATTCAGGTATTGTTACATCACATCCCTCAGCCCACACCTCTTGGGTTTAATCCTTTACCGTGCTGCAGCACTAGGGATTCAAACTCGGGACGTGATGTTTTTTATCCCCCTCAAGGAGAGCACCTTCACCAATTCATCTGCAGATGAATTGGTGAAGGTGCTCTCCTTGAGGGGGATAAAAAACATCACGTCCCGAGTTTGAATCCCTAGTGCTGCAGCACGGTAAAGGATTAAACCCAAGAGGTGTGGGCTGAGGGATGTGATGTAACAATACCTGAATATGGTGGGTCCCTCGGGGAGAGGGCCTTCACATAATGTCTCTAGAAAGCCAAGAGAGAGATGTACCACTTTATTATTTTGACCAATTTAGATGGTTTGATTATTTAAATTATGGTTGGAATTGATGTATAATTTATCTATGTTTCCCTTTGTGATTCTCAGTTCAAATTTCTGATGATAATTTGATGATCTGACATGTTCGTTTGAGTGTTATGTTCATGTAAGAATTATATGGACTTTGATTCCAGGATTGCATATGTAGTCTCTAGCTGAGTCACAAGCCAAATTATTTGTTTTACACTTCTTTTCAGTTTATTATTTATAGACTATGGATGTTGTGTTTGTTTTTTTAATGATGCTTGATTATTGGGTATTGGATTTGTTTAAAATTAAGTTTTATCTTCCCAAATCGGTGTCTCATACTTTCCTACACTGGTTTTGTCAATTTCTTTGGGGCACTTTGGTTATCTCCACAAATCCAATACTTTTGAAAGGAATGCCACAACGATATTCCATGCGAGATTTTGGAGGAAAGTACATCTACTTTTATTACGAGGTAAAAAAAATGTAATGTTGAGTTGAGAGATATAGTTGACCTCTCCATATATAGTATTCTACGCACACATTTTCTTTCCTTTAATTTTTTTTTTCTCCAAATTCCCATCCATGAATTTACCAATCACTGTGTAAAAAAGAATGATAAATTTTTTTTGAGCATCCCGTATGGCATGGGGGAAAAAAAGGTAGGAGAATTGTAAATTGTGGTTAAATTCTGGGGTTCTACAAGGCTTTCTTCGCCTGGAAGTAGTTAACGAGGTCCCATTCCAAAGATTCAACAGTTTGAGGAGATGCCACAGCAACTGAAACCCATTCATCTTTGACTGCCTCGATTACACTTGCAAATTCCTCAAAGTCGTCCTCACTGTGACACGAACAAAACAGAGGAATATGTCAAAACCGAATCATGTAATACCTTTTCAAAATATGATCACTCATGAGTCATGATGGGTACATACATAAGGCCGAAAGAAATATGTGCATTATACAGTCCCTCTTAGCTTGCAGTAACAAGATCCTAATTGGACTTATTATCACATTGTCAATAATTAATGAACATCGTAGAAAACATACCTGGTGGATAATATTTCTTCCTGTCTCCTTTTCCTCTCTTCCTCAGTTATGCCCCGTAAATACCGTAACAAACTGGAAAAAAATTAACGAATACAAGAGGCTATCATGTACAACACCAAAGAAAACCCACGTTTAAAGAACTTTGTCTTACAGTTATTTAACATTACTTAACACAAGCATTCAATTTCCAGATGATCATATCATCTTTCGCGGAGTAATATCCAATACCAGATTCTTGCATGTAGAGTTTTTAGTTGTTTGTTTACCACATATAGCAGTTCCAAAAAAAGACCATCAATGCTGGGCATGAAAAATGACATTAAAACAGCAATCATGCAGGAAATTGGATTATTTTAAACTGAAACATGTACCTGCTATAACCTTTGGCATCTGGTAGCTGGTAGGCATCCACATCCCTGATGGTCCCAATAATTGCTCTAGTAAGAGGGTCATCTTCCAAAAATTGATGTAGAAAATCAACGGTTCGGTCATACACTTTAAGTGCATCCACTAATTTGTACTCTCCGTTGGATAAAAAGGAGAAGACTCCTGTGGACAGATCACAAGAAGCTCATGAAACATAAGATTGATTTAAAAACTACGTAATATGCACTGTATCAATCACAAGTTTGTACCTGAGTGAGCATCAAAATCACAAAATCCTCCTCTGTAATATCTGCAATCCGACAACCATTTATGGCTAATGTATTTTGAGATAACATAGGCACTCCCATCAAGCTGATATCCGGTGTCGTACAGGTTAGCAGCTTTGCCAATGTAATTGTTATTCTTAGGCTGTAAGAGGTGAATGATGGGTTAATTTTCTCAGAAAGATAAAGGAATAAAAAAAAAAAACAGGCAGGCAACACAAGCAACTTCTTCTTTTACCTGATTTGGTACTAAGATAGCTTCATTTCCTGGAGCTAGACGATCATTAATCCAACTAGCAGTCGCAACTGATGAGTTGCTGGGAAGCCAATCAAGAAACTTGCTAACATGCTTTTCTGAGTGGGCGAGAGTTTTCCCATCAGCAGTCATGTTTACCAAGCATCCATTCCTTGATAACAAGGATCCACGGATTTCTTCAAGAGATGAAGAAATCCCAACCCAATCTTGATCAACTTTCTCCTCCAGAGCTCGTAGGTATTCCAGGTAACTGTAAACGTGACATGATTGAGAATCATGGGAGCATGAAACTAGAATTAAAATCAGATTCTTCCGAAAATATTGAGATCATACAACATGTTCACACATGTAGGTCTATTGGATCGTTCTGTATAAACAACACTAGACTAACATTGTTGACAGAACTTACTTGACAAAATCCAAAATACAAATTATCCTAACCTTACACCACCCATCTGTTCAGAAATCCATCCTGCAGTATTTAACATGGCATTCATCCTTGCAGCGGCAATTCTGTAGCCCATACTTCTTAGGGTGTTCTAAACATACATTAGAACATTCAAATTTATTACTTCAATGAAAAGAAGACATTCAGATTAGTCTCTTCAAAGGAAAGATTCAGCTGCATCATAATTCATCATAAGACATGCAGATAAATACCTCCATTCTAGCTTTACTTTGGGAAACAAGTTGTTTAAATCGTGGCTGGTCCGTGAATTGAACTTCTTGAAGAACATAATTAATCTGCAAGAGTTTAAACTCTTTAGCATTCCAGATGGCAGCATAATCTTCTTCAGAGGAAACTACAAACTTATCATTAATATATAGAACTGCCTCAATGGATAATCAGTAAAGAGAAATGAATGGAAGACAAATATCCCACTCCATATTATGGATGCTTGCAGTAAGAAACAGAGTGGAATTGATAAAAAAATTAACAAAATATCATTATCATAAAGAGCATAAAGAATTTTCATGAAAAGAAAACTATAGCTGCAGACTGTACAAGCTGAAAACAATATTAATTATTCAGATATAACGGCCATTGGTGCTTCTCCAACTATTTCCATAAAGTCATATAAGGGATACGTTAGATGCCAAAAAAGAGTTCTCCAACAGGAAAAGCATTAAAACTAGACAGCTTATCTAAAAAATATTGCCAGTAAACTACCTTTCAATTTGCAGAAACTAGTTATCCGCAAATACAGGAGGATAAGTAACAAAAAGATAAACTCAGGCTAGTATCTTCTTGCAAAGGAAGAATGACTTAGAAATAATAATGGGTTAAGCCAGTTTGAAAAACTAAGAATTATCCATGTCCTTGGTATATAGAACTGGAATAGAAAGAAAAATAATTGTGCATGCAATGCCATATACCATGTTGAATAAGTCTTCAGAACGTCCTGCCATAACTTTGCCTCGAACAATTATATGGCTGCAGGGATCCCGCTGGCCCCAGACAGATGATGTGAAAGGATAAATTGATATCCCTCCTGTTTTCCTTCCAATCAACTGATTCAGTTGAACAGAGGTCAAATCTTTTGTACCCATCTCGAGAAGTGATTCACTGTCAAAGAACAATGAGGGAGAATTCAAAAAATGTGATAGGCATTCATCAAGAAGAAAAGTAACACCCATCCATTCAGCGGAGATGTTCAAAGGAAATGGCTCTCTTTAAGGAATGTGCAGGCCTTGGGCAGGTTGAAGGGCAAAGGCTGATGTTTAGGTTATCAGCTGTTCTGAGTTGGCTATATATAGTTAGCCATTTTGAATCTTTAGACTTGAAGTAAAAGAATCATTTACTTCAAGCCATATGGAAAAGAAATTTGCCTGGCACGAATAATTTAAGCACTGCAAAATTCTAAGGCAGTGGATCATTGTAAACATAGTGCGGTTTTAAATAATTGATTGACCTGCAATTTCATTTCATGAATCACCTATCTTTGAAGTCCAAACCACGAATGGAAATGTATTGATAACAGGGAAAATAGTATTGAGGCCATTGTCTCACCAGAAAAGGGGCACCAAAGGCAGAAGTTCTTCCTTCAGTGATCTCATGTCGAAAACAACTTCACTATAAAGAAAGTCATTAGTAAAGAGGTCATGCTGCAATACTTTTACTCCGTTGATATCTCCAACCTGCAGTACTGTGGCAAAATGCTCAAGCAACTCTCCAAACCAAAATATGATCGAAGAATTCACAACACTTGAGCAGAAAATGATTAGTGCTAACAAGTGACCTCTGAGGGAACGTGTACAGGTTCTTTCGGAAGGTCCTGTAGAGACAGGCTTGGAACACTATCCAGAACATCTGATGGGTCAGTATAAAACTGATTCACCAGCTTCATGCTTGCACGTCTCAACTCAAGAAGATCATTTGATGTCATGCTTGCTTTCACTTTCTCTAAAATTTCCCTCTCTGCTTCTTCATCACTAGAGGCTTTCAGTGGATCAGGCTGGAATGGAAAAATCTCTACGGTTATCCATCACAGCCACCATACAAATAGCATATAACCACCACGACAACTAACACAAAAATGTATGATCTGAACTTACCTGCAATTCTATTGTAACACGATGAGAATTGTTCAAGATGAATTTCTCAATCAAAGGAGAGAAAACTGCATTGTAGCCTTCCTTGGCTATTTTGGCTTTTAGTTCCGTTAATGGTTTCTCATATTTCAATGGTGTAAAGGGATTCAAATCATATATCCATTTACCCTGCAGAATACAGCCAGATTAATCATATTTGTGAAGGAAAAAGAACCATGGCTGGTTTTGAAAAGATAGAAAACAACAAACACACACAATGGATTGGAGCATCAATGACAACCCACGAGGAAATGATTCAGTGTTGTTTTCCCCAGCGGGAAACTCAATCTTGCTCATGGATTCCTCCAAACCATCTATTTCAAAACGTTCCTTTGCTAATTTACCCTGCAGAATACAACCAGATTAATCATACTTGTGAAGGAACAAGAACGGTGGCTGGTCTCTCCAAAAGGCAGAAAAAAAAAAACTCACAATGGATCTGGGTGTTGTTTTCCCTGAGAGAAAACTCATTGACGAGTCACGAGGAAATGATTGAGTGTTGTTTTCCCTGAGAGAAAACTCAATCGCATTCATGGATGCCTCCACAACATCTGTTTCAAAACCTTCCTCTGCTAACTTCACAAAGAGATTCATGATTAGTTCTTCAACCTTCTGGATGTCGTCACCAGCAACATCTTTCAACCAAATACTAAACTGAGGCTGGAGGAGCTCATCTTCGATACCACCATCAATGATGGCTTCTCTTAGTTCATTTTCTAGCAGGACTTTCCTCAGGGGAGAAGCAGCAGTTCTCAATATTAAATGACCCAAGATCCTAAGTGTAATCTCAGTTTCCAAGTCTAAGGGCTTATCAGAGAGCAACCAGTTAATGCACACCATGTGTTTCTCTTTCAAGTCACCACCATCATCAGAAGGATAGTTCTCCACTATCCTGATTGGCTTCGAAAATAGTTTTTGCGGCTCAATTGTTGAGTCAATGGGAGCTGAACTAGCTTCAAACATGTCTAAATATTCTGAAAGAGACAAAGAGAGAGGAAATAAGTTGCTATAAGTCAAATCAAAAGTTTCTAGTCATCCAATGATTACCACCGAGTAATAGAATGAAGTAACAAAGATTACAATAATGAAAGACAAAAAAAATTATCATAGAGCAGGTAAATGTACATTGTAGAGCGCATAAAAGACAATTATATATGTATAGGAAAAAGTATGACGCAAAAAAAGGAAGATACTAAAAGTGCCTTTGGTCCAACATTTCTAAGACTCTAGTTTTTGGCTCGTGCTTATAGGAATGACAATGCTTACGTAATTGAACAAGTATTATTATTTATACCACTGAGGATGCGCAGGCGTTCAGTTGGATTGTCATCTCCATAAAACCATATCCTTGCATTGCCGGGGTGGTAATATTTCCGGTGAAACTCCTGTAATTTTTTTTTATCAAGAAAACAAGCCTCCATATGATCAGTTACAATCACAGACAAACTCGCTATACATGAAAACTTTTAATGGCACAAAAGCAAGCCGTGTGCTTATGCAACTTAAAACAAGAGGCACTATGTAACTTGGATTGTTCAGTACACCTATTAAAACAACGGAAATAGTAATTCCTAAAACGAGTCAGAAAGTGTGATGTAAGGCTAACTGCGTCAAGCTTTTGAAAACACCACCAGATCATTGGTGCATGCATTCAATACTTTTACACAAACAATTAGTAAACAAGCAGGGAACCTTAAATTGTTCGAAAGTAAGCTTGAGAATGACTTTTGGATCGCCTGCACTATCAAATCCATAAGCATTGTCTGGAAACAGAACCTGCGCAGAAGTTTACACGTGAAAAGGTTCAGCATTACGGATATAAAAATAGTGAGTACTCCAACTAAAATCCCAACCTCTGAGTAGAGGTACCTTTTAGTAAGCTGAAGATTTGAAGAGCCTTATTAACTCTAACTAACCCTAGTCGAATTTCCAAGGTTATATAGTATCAGAAGGCGCACTAAAGGCAGAAAGAAACCTGCTGAGACGACCGCCTTAATATATAGTCAGGTTGTGCATATAATCTCTTCATCTTATTAATAAGAACTCCTGCAATTAGTCCACAAGAACTCGTCAAACAAGACAAAATTGAAAAATGCACCATATGTCAATTAAAGAATATGCCAGCGCATCGATCGTATAAGAATAAAGGAGAGCCAACCTCGGAAAGATGATATTTCCAGTGGATTTTTGCACCCAAAATGCCAAGCTTCCTTTAGGAAAATCAGATAATCCCGAACACAATAGGGACAGAAGACAGCATCCAAGTACACATCCACCAAATTGTAAAAATCCTACACACAGAGTCCCGGACTATTAACAATTAAATCAAATTAAAAACGAAAAGTAAAAACAACATAAAAGCAAAAAAGAACTACACTGAAATTAACAATTCTCTAACTTACCTTGGTATTGGGGGAAGCAACTGGATAACAGGTCCGGTCGGGATAGAGGAACGCGTTGAGGAACGTATGCAAGCTCCCTTTCGACAACTGAGGTAAGGTTCCCGTCAAAGGATACTTTTTCGACCCTAACAGTACACTACGCCCCAATACATGAAATATTCCAGTCGAATCCTTGCTGTGTCAAGAACAAGATAGCATATCAAATTTGAGAAGTTGTAAAACAAAAAAAGAAAAACAAAAGTGGAGGTTTGTTGCACTAACGGAGGAGTGCGAAAAACGATGCCAAATACTTTGTTCTCGTCGTCGTTAGAAACCGACATGACTTGCGCTCCGGTTTTCTTGTGCCTGAAGAGTATGGCTTTGGAGTTGCACTCTCGAATGAACTCCTCCGATACCTTCTCGAACCCGAACTTCTCCACCACCTCGGTAGGGATCTCGACGGCATCTGCTGCAGGACGAGAGGCGACGGCGAGAGTGGGAAGCTGGGAAGAGAAGTGTCTGTTGTTGTAGCTGTTGATGTGAAAGTGGATGGATGAGAGTGAATCGAGCGACCTGACGTTGCGGCGACGGAGCAGAGAGTGTCTGGGGAGGGCGACCGGAGACGAGTAGTACGATGGTGATGAGAAGGATGACGAGGAGGAGGAGGCTTTGCGAGAGAGGAAGAACCTGTGGTGAGGCGTAGAGGAGGAAGAGAGGGATCGGAGAAACGTTTTATCCATTCTGTGTGGATTTTTATTTACTTTAATTTTTTTTGCATAATAACCCCAATGGCAGCTCTTGAGCAGGAAAATAGAATGAAAGAAGCGGGAAAAAACTTGCTTGCAAACGGTTAGGTTTTAGGGTTGTTAAATTAATATCAGCCTCCACAAGAAAGACCGCCGCCGTCAGTTTAGTAGTGGATGGTGGCGGCGCCCTTTACCGTCGGAATCAACGTACTAAAAAGTCTGGTGGTGACAATATAGATATAGATACATAGATCTCGCGTGAGCCAGGTACCTACTTGTTTTTGGTAATAATTAAAGGAGGGTCGAAGCTCTTATACTAGAAATTAAGAGACAGCAGTTCGTGCAAAAGGCATCCCCATTGCATTCCATAAATAAAATATGAGGAACAAAGTTAGGGGGCTCAGGTCAGACACAAACATCGATAGGCAAAATGAAGGTAGGGGGCCAGGTAAGACATACACACCGATAGGCAAATGAATTCAGGGGGTCTCAGGTATAACATAAACACCGATAGGCCTCCGGACAACTGTGTGTCAAGTTTGGACTTAACTCTTTGGCTAGTTCGACTATGTTGTGTTCGGATTTTAGTGGTTGTTTGTTATTAAATAGACCACGAGGTAGTTGATTATTTTTGGACTTAGTAAAACCCATTACATTATTCCTTAGGAAGTTAATAGCCCACTTAGGCCACGTGATTTTAGCTCAAGAAGTGTCTGATTTTCAAGAATTTAATTCATTAAAATTTGAAAGAAAGAAAAGAGGGAGAAAGAGAGTTTAATTAGTTATTGGAGTGGAGAACAAGCTGGATGATTTAAGGAAGTTTCTGCTTGCTTTTGATGAGTATATCTGGACTTAATTTGCATTGATACACATGTTTGTTGACAATCTAGCCGAAATAATGAGAATCAAGCTCTAAAATAGGAAGAAAGAGTTTGGAAACCTATTTCGCGGTCTTGTCAAGAAGACCGTGAGTGTAGAAGACCGTGAGCAGTTCGTGGTCAAACACGGAAGATGGCTAGAGCTTGGCAGTTAACGCGAGATGACCGCCAAACTCTTGGAGGTCATAAGTCCCTTTTATGTTCGTCTCTTTTTTCCCATTCTTTTTAATTTTTAGTATTAGCATGCGGTACTTGATGATATGTTTGATTGTTGCTATGCTTAAATTTGGATATTGTTTCCCACAAAGTGCCTCACACCTTCTACCCCGTGACAAGCCCCCGAGTCCAACATCTCTGGTACGTTTTTCAGTCCCTTTCGATTATAAGGCGCATCATGGTTTTCCTATATTTTTCCAGCTTAATAAAATCCGGGTGACGATTCTAGTGACCTAAGTCAGAAGGCCGAAGGGATATTCGGTCTCCATTAGGTACTTAAGAGGGTTTCAAGGCACTTGTCGGAATCGAGACCCAGCTGGAGGATGCCATTGATCAGGAAAGATCAAGACTCCAAATAAGAACCCGCCCGAGGAGAAATTTTCGGCCTGAGTAAAAGGAAGAAGACAATAGAGCTGAACAACATGGTAGCCAAACGCCCATTAACATCATGACAGAGCAGAGAGCATTTTCCACGTTACCATTGTCTCTTACGAAAAAATGCTTAAGAAACGCATAGAGGGTAACCTATTCCTTGGGCCACAAAAGTACGGGGCTGTGAATACCCAACCCAAAATCACTTGGGCCTATTCACCTATTCCTTTTCACCTTCTTCCTCGGGTCAATCCCATGTCAATGGATTCTCCACAAAAATTTTATTAAGGACAAAATTTGGGAAAAACCTTCGTATGACTCCTTTAGGCTACGTGGTCATAGGGAACCAAAGACATGGGATCGGGGTTCGTCACCGATTGGAAGGTGTTAGGCACCCATCCGTGTTGGGTCGAAACCTTGTATAATTGAAGAGTACAAGTGTGCCTTGTGCAAGTGTGCAATCGTGGAAACAAATCATATAAAAATTAAAAAATTGAATTAGAGGGGAAGGAGAAGAAGGTATAGAACAAAAATGGAAAATAAACATATTTGGGCTTAAGTCCCCACCATTAGAGACCACCTACGTACCCCGGAAACCGGGTTCAAAGCCCACGTAGTTCTTGACATGGCATCACAAGAATCACATAATCACTAAAAGCATCATCAAATAACCAGCAAGTATCAATCAATAAAGTGTGCAATCGAAAAGGGTTAGAACACTTATCTCTATTGTTGGACAGAACCTATAGGTCGTCTTCTTTGGGATTTTTGACACTGAAAATAGTCGATTCAGCTTCTGATCCCAAAAGCAAAGTTATATTTCTCTCTCTTAGCTTTCCATAGAGTCCAAGATCACAGCAATCCGACTTCTAGAACTCGAGATATGAATCATTTTATGAGAATACTCGTATTAGGTCCTTCTACTCGGATTGCCAACCTTCTTGGCTCCTAGATTGCTTTTGATTGCTTCCTCCTCTTAATCTTCTCCTGATCTTCTCTTGTTGGCTTCTTCTTTGATGTTTTCCCACGAGATTTCTCCAGAGTTTCTACCTATAGGAATGTTTATAGGCTTGGAGAAGTAGAGTTTCTCCAAGCAAACAAAAGCTTATGGGGGTGTGTGTGTAATGAGCGATTGATCCTCTGGAATTTGTGTGAGGGGTCCTCTTTATTGTGCTCTGGGAAGCTTAGGGACATGGACCTGCTTAATGGTGAAGATTATGCCCGAAAATCTGGTCCAAAATCATGTAGGATCGAAATTAGAAACAAAATCGGAGAATTGGGCGAATCTGGGAAGTGAGGACCGCCATTGCCGGCGCTCATCTGCTGCATGACCGCCCGTGCCAGCGGTCATGTGTGGATGTCCGCCAGCACCTGGCGGTCGTCGCGAGAGGACCGCCCGGCAGTCCGCGTGTCACCCGTTTTTTCCATTTTCGAACCCCCAATCCCCCCTAATTCAGCCCTGATTTGATCCTACCGCGTAATCAACCCATAATCAACCCAGAATCACTCAATTACTTGATTACTACCCCCTAAATCATTCTATAACGGATTGATTACACACTAGACACCCATTTTAAGCAAAATTATACTAAAAACACAATTTCTAATTAAATGATGATTTATGTGTTAATGGGCTAATTTTACTCTAGAGAATTCATTAATTTGGGCCCTTAAACCTATCCTCAACCCAAAGATAAATCATCTCATTAAAATTGGATTAAAGATAGATAAAATGCCCAAGTAATGAAATAAACACATTTCAGTGTAAATAAACCTTATTATATATTTTACTCTAAGATTAAATCATCTCATTATTCTTAGCATACCAATATACAAAGGCTCAAATTACCAAAATGTATTATTTCCACTAGAGTAGATTCTGGACATGCCTTACTCCTAGGATCATATCGTCTCATTAACCTTAAGATCAAACACAATTAAATTCTAATTTCTGTGGAAAATCGTGGGTCAAATTTGGGTGTTCACAAATGCCCCTCGTGGATGAGTCCTTGGAGACTAAGGATGAAACAACGTAAGAGAAGAACAACCAAATTTGGAGCATCCCTTACTCCTCTTCGGGAATCATCATATCCCGAAGGTTTGAGGGACTGGCCCTCAGTTTGTGGAAATTTTCTCATCCCACGTCTCGGGAATCATCTCATCCTGAGGTGATGGAATCACCTCATCTCATCTAACGGGTCGTTAACAAAGAATCATCTCATCTTTGTCGACCAAGTTTGGGAATCATCTCATCTCGGGGTGATAGAATCACCTCATCTATCGGGCTCTTGACAAAGAATCATCTCATCTTTGTCAATTGGATACTCAATATGTGATTTGGGAATCATCTCATCCCCAGATTTGCGAGAACCGGGTCCTCGACTTTGGTTTTGCGTGTACCGGGTACACGGCTTTGGTTTTGCGTGTACTGGGTACACGGCTTTGTTTTGCGTGTACCGGGTACACGACTTTGGTTTTGAGTGTACCGGGTACACGGCTTTGTTTTGCGTGTATCGGGTACACGGCTTTGGTTTAGCTTGTACCGGGTACACGACTTTGGGTTTTGCGTGTACCAGGCACACGGCTTTGGTTTTGTGTGTACCGGGTACACGGCCTTTGGTTTTGCGTGTACCGGGTACACTGCTTTGGTTTTGTGTGTACCGGGTACACGGCTTTTGGTTTTGTGTGTACCGGGTACACGGCTTTTAGTTTTGCGTGTACCGGGTACACGGCTTTGGTTTTGCGTGTACTGGGTACACGGCTTTTGGTATACGGATTTTGGTTGGTTTTCCTTGTCCCATGGTTTACGAGAACTGGGCCCCCAACTTCTGGCTTGTATGTCTTAAGAACGACTTATCCCAAAGTTTGCAAGGGCTGGGCACTTGGCTTACTGATTTCTCTCATATCTGGATTTCTTCATGGTTTTGATTCTCTAGGCTTCCTCATATCTGTGTTTCCTCAGGTTTGTCTCACTCCCCTCAAAGTTTTCTCTTATCTGGGTTCCCTCAGGTCTGGTTTCCCTTCTCTCATGGTTCATTCTCCTCTAGATCCCCTCGTATCTAGACTCCCTCATGGTTTTCTCTCTTGTCTGGTTTTCTAGGCTTAATCATCTAAAGGTTGCGAGAACTGGGTCCTCGGCTACTGGTTTCACTTCTATCTGGTTTTCATTCAAGTCTAGTCTCTCTCATACATCGGTTTGGGCTCTCTCGTCTCATGGTTTGCAGGAGCTGCATCCCGGCTTTAGGCTCTCTCAACTCTGGTTCCCATCATCTTACAGTCTGCGGGAGCTGGGTCCCGACTTTAGGTTCTCTCCTAATTTTTTTATATCTGGGTTCTCTCAAGGTCTGGATCCCTCATGTCTGGATGACTGGACGGTTTGCAAGAACTGGATCCTTGGCTTTTGATTGGGTTAACTGGCTCTCTTTTTGGGATGCAAAGACTGGGTCTTCGGGTTTTTGACTGGGTCCTCTCGTGGTTTGCAAGGGCTAGGCCTTGGCTTTGCGCTCACTCATCTCACTGGTTGACTCATCCCTGGGTTTGCAAAGACTGGGTCTTTGGCTTTCCTGACTGGGTTCCTTCTCGATTGGTTCTCTCAAGGTTGCAAAGACTGGGTCATCGGCTTTTGGCTGGATTTTCTCATCTATGGGTATCTAAAATCTCACGGTGAAGAATAACGAATGTCATCTCATGGCCTGGTCGCCTCATTTCTGGGTTCCTCACATTTTCAGGTTTAGGTTAGGTGCTACCTCACAGCCAGGTTGTCCGGATCCCATGCCCCCCGTGTCGATGAACTGGGTTTGAAGGTAATGGGGAGTGTTGTGCCCCTTGAGACATACAAACCAAAAGCGGGGTGTGATGCCCCTAGTATCTCACCATGGCTTTAGAAGTGGGGCTTAGTGTGTCCCTGGTTCATAAACATCCCAAGTGTCCTAGCCCACAATCAAACAGGTGTTCTACTTAGTCATAGTTAGATAAATGGGTTCATCGTGCCCCTGGGAGTCAATCAATCAGAGTGGGATAGCATGCCCCAACAATTGGTTCAAACCTCACAGGGTAGCATGCCCCAAGAAATTCTTAAATCCACGTGGGGTTAGCATGCCCAAGAAAGCTTGACTCAAAAGATGGGGTAACATGCCCCTCATAACCTCATTAACCCAAATTACGGGCCCGCCGTGCCCCTAATATCTTGATGTAGGTCTAATCTCCAGGTAGATATGCCCATTGCGTGATGTCAGCTTGATGAGTCAGAAAAATAAGGCATGACACACCCCCTTGTCTACAATTTCCATTATCTACAAGATTTGTTCATGCCATGCCCCTTCAGCTAATACCCTAGGAAGTGTAAGTCTACATCAAGTGATGAATTCATGTTGTTGCCTCCCTCATTAATCATTTGTCCCCAACCAAATCTACCTTATCAAGGAATCCCAAGGTTTTACATGTAAGTGATGCATGGGTATGTCTAAAATGCGTTCATCTCTTCAATGCATAAGAGTGCCCCTAGCTTCTACATGCTTGTTTTTGGATGCAAGTGCTTATGATATATTTTCCTCTCTTCATCTTCTCCCTCTTTTCTCTCGAGTCTTCCTCCATCATGTTTTCCTTTCCTCGTCTTCTCTCTTCTCCCTCTCGGATTTTCCCTCTTCCTATTTTCTCTCTTCTCTCTTCTTCTCTCTTTTCTTATCCCCCATTCTTACTCTTTTCTCCCCTTTCCTAGGGATGCAAGTACCATGTACGGATGTAAATGCAATCTCATTCCCATATAGTGCATTCTGATGCAAGTGCCCCTAGTATGATGCATGAGCAATGAAAATCATTTGAGCTAAGGTGAAAGTTTAAAAAACTTGAGGAAAAAGCGAGCTATCCCACCAAAACCCCCATAGCTTCAAAGAAAAAGATGCCCAATGACTATGAACCCATTCACCTTAAATTCTAATTGGGACCCCAAAGGTGGACATTCCTTGTTGAAAGGTTTAGATGGATGAAGAATTGTCTAGTCAGGATAAGATGGATGGATGAGTGAATATCCTTTCGAAGATAGGCAGAGCAATGTGACCTAACAAATGGATGTCTCCCTGTTGTCAGTGGCTACTATCCCGTTTTTGTTTTGGCCTTAACTTTTGCCTAGGCCGCCCTTTCGGGTTTTCAACCTAGCAGGCTTTCTTTTTTTTTCTCTCTATCTCTTTTTTTGTGGGAGTAGCAACCATAGACACAGAGTACAGAGACCATAAAGTTTGGTCTAGATCAAGATCACTCGGGTTGGGTATACTCGGATGACTAATGGAAAAGTGAACCTTCAACCTTGAGTGAGAACCATCTAGCTGAGCTATGTCTAAGAGATTATTGAAGAGAAGTGCTTCATGATGACCGGATTCACAGTGAATCTTTTGAGAGAGGCAGACTCGAATGACAATGAAATACAAGTTGAAAAAGGGAGACCTTATGACTACAAAAGAGGCCTGAGTACAATCAATAGTATGGCATGCGTATCTAGCGATGACCCCAATCTTTCCATCGAATCTATCTGGGAACCAACAATAGTCCGAGCCCATTGTCGGGTTACCTACGTATCTGTGGATGTGGTGTTAGGTTTCAGATGAGGGTGTTTTGTGGAAGGCTTGAAATAGTGGGAGAATACTTGTATTATGATTTCTTCCTTTCTTCCCGGTTCCAAGGGATGGGAGATGAATCAACATTCAGGCAACAAGGGTCACTTCCTCGTTTTTTCTTTTCTTTCTTTTCGATTTCTTTTTTCTTTTCTTTTCTTTTCTCTTTTTTTTTTCGAAGAGAGTGATCCTTTTGAATAAGTGCACTTGGATTGAGTTCTTTTAGAAGCTAGGTTCGTTTTCGGAAAACAACTCTTTTAGATAAGTGTTCACGACAGTTATGATGGGTTCGACATGGAGGATGGGTTGGATATGTGTTCGAAGGTCAAATCGGGAAAGTGTTTTTAGGGGTGGATTAAGGTAAGTGTTTAGGATTACATCCACTGAATCAGGTCTTCAAATGAAGTCATGCATAGTTAGCCACATGTACACAGAAAATAAGGAAATCAAAGTTTTATTCCTTATGTGAAAATCGAAGTACAAATAATGACACTGTTGGTTGTTAGACATAGAATTTAACCCTTGCTCCTTTTTTGACTTGACTTAACCTCTAGATTCTAAAAAGCAACTACCCTGCCTCTCCCAATTCTCTGTCATCATTCTATCCATTCTTAATAATTCAGTCTGTGGTCTCTATTTGATCCTTACCTACACTTCTTGTTCACCTCCTGGAATGCGTCATCTTCACCATTACCTTTTAACCCTCCCCATTTTCTTCTCACCGAGTCCCTGTCATAGTTCTCATCGTCATCCCCATTGTGTTCCAATTGTCGGAGCTCGTACCTTGTTCACTTGGGAAGGCCCAATGACAATGTCCCCACTTGATGCCCCAGCTTTGTTTATCGGCTTAACTTGTTAGTTCAACTCCCTCATCATATGATTCCTCTCCCAGCTTCTCCTCTCAGCTCGTCAATTTGGCTCACAAATAGAAACTGGGGTTTACATCTCCGTTCTGGAAGAGGGTCCAATCGGGTCACCACACCTCACCTCCCAAACTGTAAATACTGAGGCTTACATCTCCTCTTCACAAGAAGGCCTAAACATCAGCTTTCTCCATTCCTTGTCCCCTCACCATACCTCAAGTAATTTCACATGCTCTTCGTCCCAGTTTCTCCCTGGGATTTGTATTTCTTCCAATGGGAAGGTCCCCTCAGTTCTTCTTAGCTTGTATGTTTAACCCTCATCAGTTTGGCTTAGCTTCGTGTCCCTGTCCCTTGGCTTCCCAACTCGACATCTCAACTTGGCAACTTGACTCGGCTACTCGACTTGCCTTCTTAAATCAGCTTATCGACTTGGCTCACCGGCTTGGACCATCAACTTGGTTCACACTCAAACAATAGAGCTTACATCATTCTCCTTAAGAGGATGACTAGACTAGCATCTCCTCTCACAAGAAAACCCAAACCGGTCATCCCACCTCACTTCTTCTGCTATAGTTCTTGGGGCTTACATCTCCTCTCACGAAAAGGCCCAAAGTCACCATAGTGTCTTAAGTTGATGCCTCGTCACTGCCTCTGCCTTCTTCCCAACTTTTGCCTTAGGATACCTCCATGACTTCTATTGTCTTCACCATCTCCCTGTCTACTGAGATTCATTGCCTTGTGATGTATCCCTCATCCCTAATATCTTCATCATCACCTTCCAACTAAGCCACTACCCACCCCTGGTGTCCTAAGGGTCAATTCTAATGATAGAGTCCATGGTCATCAGGAATCCTAGACTCAAGCTTTGTTTTCTCTCAGGACATTTGAAAACGATGGAAAAGCAAGATGGAATACGTTCGCTAAACATTTACCTCATTCTTCCAAGATATATATTTTATGAAGACTCAGGTTCAAAAGGGTTCGAAATTGAAAAAAATGAGACACCCTAGATCGAATTCATTTTTGTGCTTCGAAAAACATGAAATGTAATGCCGAATGCATGCAAATGTGAATTCCCTAAGACAAGATAGACTAACTGAACATATATGTCAACTGGGAAATAACACCAGAATTCTAACGTCGTCTTAAACATGTATACTTACTCTCATAGGGTTCCTTTCCTAGACTCATCAATTCACACCACACGATGTAGTACCCTACGCAGAGTTAGCACGGCGGTCCCGCTAGCCGGTTAGCGGGCGGAGTCAAAGGGCAGCGTCTTTTACCGGTGCAGGCGGGCCTAGCGAAATTTTTTTTACTATACAGTTTCCTACATATTTTTTTAATTATTTTCCAAGTTTATCGAAATAAAAAGACCCTATTTACAAACACTCGAATCCACAACAATGATCACACAAAAATAGACATACCACTTATTGATTCAATATGCATGAGATGCTCAGGGTATGTAGCTTGATGGGGGCTAGAGATTGCCGCTAGGGAATAGGTTGACCTACTCACATGTGATAATGGATATCGCGTGAGGTCCAAGGCCCATTAATCCCCATCATTACTAAGCATCGAGAAACGGGTTCACTCAAACCGCCATCGCTTAAAGAAAGCATTGTGGTGGACTTGGATTCCCTCGCCCTCTTACGATAGAGGCTTCACATCAATCATCATGAATGCAAGGCACTTATGATGACACATAAAAAGGAACACATAACTCAATGATTGCACAAGGTTTCTTAAACCCACTACTTCCCCATTGGAGTCACCAACTGTGAATACCCGACCCAAAATCACTTGGGCCTATTCACCTATTCCTTTTCACCTTCTTTCTTGGGTCAATCCCATGTCAGTAGAGTCGCCACCCAAATTTTATTAAGGGAAAAATTTGGGAAAAACCTTCGTATGACTCCTTTAGGCTACGTGGTCATAGCGAACCAAAGACATGGGATCGGAGGTTCGTCACAGATGGGATGGTGTTAGGCACCCATCTGTGTTGGGTCGAAACCTTATGCAATTAAAGAGTACAAGTGTGCCTTGTGCAAGTGTGCAATCGTGGAAACAAATCATATAAAAATACTAAAATTGAATTAGAGGGGAAGGAGAAGAAGGTATAGAACAAAAAGGGAAAATAAACATATTTGGGATTGAGTCCCCACCACTAGAGACCATCTATGTACCCTGGCAACCGGGTTCAAAGCCCACGTAGTTCTTGACATGGCAACACAACAATCACATAATCACTAAAAGCGTCATCAAATAACCAGCAGGTATCAATCAATAAAGTGCGCAATCGAAAAGGGTTAGAACACTTGTCTTTGTTGTTGGACAGAACCTATAGATTGTCTTCTTCTGGATTTTAGATAGTGAAAATGGCCTATTCAACTTCTAGTCCCAACAGCAAAGTTGTAGCACTCCCTCTTAGCTTTCTATAGAGTCTAAGATCACAGCAATCCCACTTCTAGAACTCGAGATGTGAATCATTTTCGGAGACTACTGGCATCAGGCCCTTCTACTCAGATTGCCCACCTTCTTGGCTCCTAGATTGCTTTTTGATTGCTTCCTCCTCTTGATCTTCTCCTGATCTCCTCTTATTGACTTCTTCCTTGATGCTTTCCCACAAAATTTCTCCAGAGTTTCTGCCTATAGAAATGTTTCTAGGCTTGGAGAAGTAGAGTTTCTCCAAGCAAACAAAAGCTTATGGGGGTGTGTGTAATGGGCGATTGATCCTCTAAAATGTGTGTGAAGGGTCCTATTTATAGTGCTCCGGGAAGCCTAGGGGTGTGGAACTGCTTAATGGTGAAGATTATGCCTTAAAATTTGGTCCAAAACCGCGTAGGATCGAAATTAGAAACAAAATAGGAGAATTGGGCGAATCTGGGAAGTGAGGACCGCCATTGCCGGCGGTCATCTACTGCATGACCGCCAGTGCCGACGGTCATGTGTGGATGTCCGCCGGCACCTGGCGGTCATCATGAGAGGACCGTCCGGCAGTCCGCGTGTCACACGTTCTTTCCATTTTCGAACCCCCTAATTCAGCCCTGATTTGATCCTACCGCATAATCAACTCCTAATCAACCCAGAATCACTCAATTACTTGATTACTACTCCCCTAAATCATTCTATAACTGATTGATTACACATTAGACACCCATTTTAAGCAAAATCATACTAAAAACACAATTTCTAATTAAAAGATGACTTAGCTCTGTTTTTCCACGAAAATCAGAGCCAAGATTAGTCTGCGAGAAATGTGTTAATGGGCTAATTATACTCTGGAGAATTCATTAATTTGGGCCCTTAAACCCATCCTCAACCCAAAGATAAATCATCTCATTAAAATTAGATTAAAGATAGATAAAAGGCCCAAGTAATGAAATAAACACATTTCAGTGTAAATAAACCTTATTATATATTTTACTCTAAGATTAATTCATCTCATTAATCCTAGCATACTAATATACAAAGGCTCAAATTACCAAATTGTATTATTTCCACTAGAGTAGATTCTTGACATGCCTTACTCCTAGGATCAAATCATCTCATCAACCCTAAGATCAAACACATTTAAAATCTAATTTTTGTGGAAAAATCGTGGGTCAAATTTGGGTGTTCACAGGGGCACATTACTAAAGCTTGCCTTTGTCTGCGTCACAAGGTTTAAAACTTGATAGAGCAAGGAACGGTGGTCTTGCCACCTAAGCTAAACACCAAGACTAATCCTTTACTGGCCCATTTTTTTAAGGAGAGCGCGTAGACTACTCCAAGTTTATGCATCCTGTGTGTGAATTTTGGATTGTTTGTTTCTTGACCAAAGGAACAATGTGGACTCATATGAAAAGGTGGATGCTATCACAAGATCTGATTGTGTGGCTAGAAAAAAAGCAAGCCGACATATCCATTTGGAGTCGATTGATGTCATCACGCCCACACCGTGAGAAAGTGTTGAAACTTATGGGCAAGGCCTATGTTCCCATTGACACGAAGGCAAAGACTTTGATAGGAATGATAACATCATTGAGCAAGAAGATCTAATTGAATTTTCGGACAAATACTTAGTCCCGCAAAAAAAAACACATATTGATGCACTCTACATAACCATCCAGAACAAGGTCCCAATGGTTCTAATTGACAACAAGTCATCCCTGAATGTTTGTCCTCTAAACGTTGTTGGCCTTTTAGGATTGCGGCCTGAGGATTTCGTCCCCTCAAAGATGATGGTGAAAGCTCATGATAATGCCAATAGGGAAGTCCTAGGCACCATTGAACTAGAAGTGAACTTCTAGCTGACACATTCTGCAATGAATCCCAACTAGAAGTGAACTCGAGCTTCAATTTGCTCCTCGGCAGACCGTGGTTACTCCAAGCTTGAGCTATAGGACTCTTCTTCAAACGCTGAAGTTTCCATAAGATGGTGGAGTTGTGACAATCTGGGGGATGCATCGGGTGTAACCCCCGTGTCCCGAAAATACTATTTTACATGCATGATTACCAAAATACCCATTTTCGTGACCCGGGCTACTAGGTCACTATGCAATATTCAACGATATCCACAACACACTTAGTGTAATGTACAATCATCATATAAATATAGGATCAACATTCCAAAATCATTTGTCCATAACCCATAATAATCGCAACATATCATATACAACAATCCAACCATATCAATCTCATATAACAATAGCATCAGCGCAACTAAAATTTAACAACAACATTTTTTTTTATGAGAAAATTTAACAACTTAAAGTAATGCATGAGGTATGAAATGTATGGAGATGGATCACGAGTGGCGTCACCACCTGCTACATCTCTGATTCCCAATCTCTTAATCCGCTGGAATAGAGAAGTCACGAACCCTGCAAATTATTAAAGATTTGAAGGATGAATTGTGGTGAGTTGTTAACTCCGAGAGTAACCTGGAGAGCAGTATACGCGTCGACAGTAATTCGTTTGCACAATATAGAGGAGAGTAACAATCGACGTACTAGAAGTAGGAGTGTAAATGAGTTGAGCTACTTGTGAGCTATTCGGGATCGACTCGGTTGATACTCGAACTCGACTCATGCTTATTGAGCTCAAGCCGAGCTCGAGTTAAGCTTTTTGGTCGAGCGAGTCGAGCTCGAGCTTGATAATACTAGGCTCGTTAGGCTCGCGAGCCTTATCGAGCTCCATTATTTTTTATTAAATGTTGAGGCCCACTTGTTTGATTAATATTTATTAAGTGTGGAGGCCCATCTTTTTAATTTAGATTGTTAACTATAATTAGGTTGGGTCTTTCTAATCATTTTTCAGCCTAATTTTACATCGATTAAAGTGAAACTGGAAGGTTCAAAAGTAATAAATGAATCAGAATAAATCCTAACCCTTGCTGCTAAATCGTTGACAAATAAAAAAAAATCCCTAACCCTCTCAGTTTCTCACTCGCTCCCGTGCCAGAGCTAAACTTAATCCATTAATTTCAATGATTCATTGTAGCAATTAAATTTCTGAATTCTTTCCACATATAAATACCAGCCCAAGTCGGCAACTATTGCCTCTTTTCCGGCATCAGCAAAGACCCCCCCTCCTCCACCTCTTACCGCCACGATCTCAAGGACGCCATCTCTATGACCTCTGACGCGATGAAAGCGATTGCATGTTGCAATCTAGAAAAGCAAAAACATTCATCTTTTCCTAAAAGCCAATCAAATTTATTGGAGGTGGGTTTTGATAGCTGTGATTTTGTCACCGTTGAAATAAATTTAGTTCTTTTATTAGCGTTTTTGCTTGGTTGTTAGTTTGAGATTTGAAGATAGAAAAAGAGAATTGTGTGGCGTACCAAAGTGGCTAGTGAGTGGGAATTGAGTGCCACATTATCAACGTAATCGAACTTAATCGAGCCTAATCGAGTCATGCTCGAGAAAGGGAATTTTTTGCCGAGTTCGAGTTTGAGCCTAGAAGTTAAATCTCATTCGAGCTCGAGCCGAGTTCGAGCTTCGCAGTTTCTTAATGAGCTCGAATCGAGCTTGCCAATACTAGGCTTGACTCGGCTCGTTTATATCTCCTAACTAGGAGTATTCTGTGTGGGTTTCAAGTACAGATAGATATCCTAGTATCCAGTTTCATCTATGGGAGCACGCCAGCAATGTTATCGTAGATAAGACATACCCAAGTATTTTAACATCGTGATTCGTCGTGATCATTCCAACAAGGTTCTCAAAAGAAAAGACATACCAAAGTATCATAACATTGTATTTCATCTCAGAATCATGTGAGCAAGGACAAAGCATGCTGAAAAGGCCCTATGTTGCTCGACAGTCGACCAGCCGAGACATTATACTTGGTATGAGAGCTCTGGAGTTCCCCTAGTATGGTGCGGGGTTTGGGGACGAATCTAGCAAAGCTGGTGGACATGTGATACCCGGAGTCGATAAGGGCGGGAAGTATACGCCAGTGTAGGGGTGAGCATGGATAAGGAGCGACTTCTGGCAGGCTTCTATATGGAGGAGCACATGAATGAATTGAATCCACATCGGAATAGGAGAGATCCTGAGACTATGTAGGGACGCGGCTGCACAGTTGGGGCGGTTTCAAAATTATACAAGTATGGGACTGTATAATTAAGAATAGCTCAAATGAAGTGATTTTGAGGTTGTACAAGTATGGGACTGTATAATTGAGAATAACTTAAACAATTTGATGGGTAGTAACTATATCAACAAGGTGCACCTACCTTTTCGGTGCTCATTCCATAAGAACTCTAAAGTTAAATGTGATTGGCTTAGAGCAATTTTAGGATGGGTGACCTCTTGGGAAGTTTTCCTCGGAAACATGCGAGTGAGGAAAAAGCATATTAGAAAGGTCTCGTGTTGGTCTGTAAAGACAGTCGACAAGTCAGGACGTTACATCTGACACCTCCATAAACCCGATATATGGTTTAGAAGAAGATATGGAATTATCTCTATCTGGTTTCACCTTTGAATAAGTTGGCACCATAACTACGTCCTCATACAATGATGAGCGCAAAATGCCACTTTACTGTGGTCCTCATAGCGACTTTTTTTTTTACTAGAAGAGTATCCTCGTCGACACGAGACTAATCTCTCCCGGGCTCCGATCGGCACCTGTTAAGGTGGGTATCCTACCAACTGTGCATTCTCCATTTACATTACTAGGACTTGAACCTTGGTTGATACTTAAGGGACCCCAGCCCTTCTCCACTGAGACCAACACAAGTTGGTGGTCCTCATAGCGACTTAGTAATCATGGGAATAACGAAGAAAACTTATGGGGCTTGGAAGGCAACAATAAGGGAGAACCGAACCTTCCCCTCTTGTGAAGGTGGTATCATCATTGGGATACAAATCAACTCCTCAAGATCTAAAGATAGATGAAGAAAGGGCTCATGGCAAGGCATTAGTAAAGAAAGAAAACATGGCATGGGACCTTCCAATGTCTCTGTATTTTAAGACCTTGAGCGGGTATTTTGTTAAAGATTGTGATGATTTCCCTTAGCCATGACTTACGAAAACCATGCAACCTGGATTTGAGATACTTTTTAAGTGTAAGATCAAGGATGGAGGAATTGATAAACCTAAGAAAGATGGTTGGTGTGAAGACTTAATGAAGCCATTAAGAGTTTATTTGGAGTATTGCTAATGGTAATGGAGAAGAATATGAATGGAGCATGATCACTGCCGCACAGGAACCCCAAATAAATTGGGAATGGAGCAAGCTAAGCTTTTACTTTCATGAAGTTGAATCCTACCTAGAGTCCGGGTATGAATCTGAGTCTAAGTCTAGCAATGAGTCTGTAATGGAGGGGGAGTCCCTCGATTTTTAATTTTCCTATACCCAAACTTTTGAAGACGATGATGTGTTCCGCACTTTTTATAATAAAATGAGGCTATCATTCCTCTACTCTGATTTGCATGAATATGTTGAAATAAACTTAGGAATTGAATTTAAGCCAAAAATAACAAAAACTGGCACAACACTCGCGCCCCCTATCAAAGAAGAATTAGTTGCACCGGTTAGAGAATTTGTAGATATATTTGCTTGGTCATATGAAGACATGCCATGAATTGACAAAAAATCACATGAATCTCAAATTTTCCAATTGCTAAGCTAGTAAAGTAGAAAACCCATTGTCTACAGCCCTTGTGGGCTCTTAAAATAAAAAATAAAGTGGAGAAACAAATTCGTCCGGGGTTCTTATAGGTGATCAAGGGATGTGCCTCAATTTTGCACATCTTTTACGGTTATTTTCAATGGCTTTTACTACGTTTCCTTGGTCAATTATGTGTATATTTGTTACATTATTGTGTGTTTTTACAAATAGTACCATTTAGTATTTCAATATTGCTGATTAAGTATTTTTATTAGGAATAAATCAATTTTACTGAAGAATAGAGATTATTTTAGCTAAGTTTAGAAACTAGTCCATAAAAGAAAACTTGCTGCAGCGCGCATACCCCACTTCATTGATGATTGCAGTAAATTTAGATATTCAATTGAGATGAAATTAGTTGAAGATGAAAATAGACTTCTAGAGCTTTTTAGAGATATAAAACTCATAATTTTTGGACGTATTTACAAGGAGTAGTAATTAATTCAATTCATCCCAGATGTGCCGGAATTGTTGTACCAACCCAAGCCCAATTTTTTATCATAACTCGAGCTATAATAGTTTAATTTAGACGTACTTTATATTTTCAGAGCCCAAAGTCCAATTCTACCTTTTATAAATTAAGAATTCGTGTACAATTATCTAGTCAGAAAACGTGAAAAGTCCTAATTAATTTCTTATTGAACGTAATCCTAAGAAATCGCCTGCTGAGGTATTGCTAAACTATACCTTGCATCTCAAGGACCACGCAACCATGCGACCGAGGCATTCCAGCAAAATGGAAATTACCACTCTTAAGTTCATAACCACCCACGCAAATGCCATGTGGCACCTCTGCTTTCCTTTCCGTTTATGTTTACTTCTGGATTCTTCATTCCTCCCAAACAGAACACACTTAATTAGGTCTCCCAAATATTTGGTGATTTTATTGGAATAATGAAAATTTTAGCATTTTACTTTTTAATTATATAATATTTCCAATACCTCCCATTCTAATTATGACTTCAAGGTGTTCTATATAAACTCTTCTTCTTTTAGGAAAAAAATGTTGTAAAATCTGTTAGTAACTCATCTTATGTTGTTTTAAAAACCTCAACGTAGCTAATTTAATCAATTACTTATATAACCATTCATAATGAACCAAATAAAGTATAATGCATACAAAGCATGACAAAACATGCATATTGCATACACAAATATTGAAGGCAAAATTACCTGATTTTTAAATTGTTGGTGATGAGTGAAGCTGAAAATAAAAGAAATTAAAGAAATAGAAATCTAAGAAAAATATGTTATGCATGCAGAAAAATATAATTTTACAAACTATTTTCTCTTTCCTAGAAAAAAATAACTTAAAATAACATAAAAATTAATAAGAGGTCAAAAATCTTTGAAAATTTATTATCTTGATTTATATAAAAAAATTTATGCTTCTCTTCTCCCCATGCGATGTATTTCTAAAGAAGAATAATTTATATATGCTAGTACATATATTTTTCCCAAATTTGACTCGGAAGGTAGGTATACATCTTGGGCTTTTCTTTTGCTATTGAACTTGGGCCCATGAACTACAGTTTACTATTTTATGTTTCAATTTTTCCTTTTTTTGCTAACTTATTTCCCTCCCACCCCCCACCCCCCTCCCCCTGCCCTCCTTTTTTTTATGTGTTGCAGGCTTGCAGCGGATCCATCCAAGGAAACATTTTGAAGATGAAGGTGGAGGTGATGACTTTTGAGGCATTTAAGCGGGCTCTGACTCGATACTCTTATAATGTAAGATGTCAGTATAAAAAAAAAAATTGCCATTGTATTTTTATTCTAAAAAAAGAGTATTTTGGTTTGCCTAGCCCATTGCGTTCTTAATTCTTATTCTAAAAAAAATTGTATTGGTTTGCCTAGACCTTGACTGGGGAGCCTCCCCTCAACTTAAAACTTTAATGTACCAAAAAAAAAGGTGTATTGTGTTCTTACCTTTAAATTCTTGTTTTTGTTACCAAAGTATAACTGTAACAGCCCAGATAAAAAAATTTGTATTTTTACTGGGACTGTAAAAGTCGTTATATAGTGATTTACTTTTGAATTTAATCTTGGATAATTAATTCAAGGTAAATCGGGCATTGCTTTTCGAAACCGAGTCTTTTCCCATGCTTAGGATTTTACCGTGGATTTTACGGACCAAAATTGGTATTTTTCGGATCCATGAATCCTAAGAAAAATCAAGTTTAACCGCGACGGAGCAGACCGGAAATATAACTAAGGAGCTGTATTAGTTACTTTCTGGTCCGGACGGTACACGACTTACCTGCATGATTGATTTTTGCAGCCGCCTTTTCCCTGTGTCTCTTGCGATTGCTTTTTCCTGTGAAGCTCGTGATTCACCCCTATAACCTATCTTCTTCCTGCTCCTGCCTGCAAACTAAAAGCCAACACTTTTCATCTCCTTCTTCATTTTCCTGTAATACAAAACCCAGTCTCCAACCTTTTTATCGCCTACATAACCCGTGATTTTCTGCACCCAGTACACCATCACCTTCCTCTCTTCTCTGCAAAAAAAATCCATAACCCAGTACGTTCTTTGTCTCCTGTAAACATCACCCAGTGCAACCCAACCAGAAAAAAAAAAAAGAAAAACCAAAACTAACACCATCAACCAATTACCACCATCCACATCATCACCGCCCACCAACCAAAACCCGCCACCTCATCACCGCCTTCATCACCTTCTCCCTCCACCCCCTGGTACTGTTCATACGGAACACCTCTGCGCCGCCGTGCACACCACCGCCCACACCGGCGTCTTCCTCATGCCATCGCCAACCGGAAGGAGCCTCTACCGTCCGGCGCGCCGCCTAGACGAGATGACCCGAGGACCAGACCTGTCGGAGTCGCCTCTTCGCGCCACTGTCGACGACGAACACCAGCAGCCGCAGCAACGAGTCTCCACCGCAACGCCAGCCGAAGCCGTCCTGCTCATCGCCGCCCCGCCTTGTCGTTCTCTATGCCGCCGCCGCCGCTGCAGCACACGAGGTGAGCTTGGATGTTGGCGACCCGATTGGGCAACGGGTCCAGGTCGACCCGGATTAGCTGACCCCCAGATCTGGGCTTGACGCCTTCGACCGGGTTGACTCTCTTGGGTTGTTGACATGGATTGGGGGCCTGGGCTCGAGGCCTTAGTCGCGGGCTGGGTTGCTGGGCTGATGTCTAGGCTGCTCCAATTGGCCCAGACCGGGTTTAATTAAAAAAAAAGTGGAAAATACCTATATGGTTTTGTAAATTAAATAATTTCTAGAAAATAGACAAAATAATTAACTTGAACAGATATAACTATACATTTGGAAAATGCATATATCTAGTATATGGTTATGTTTTAGAAAATCATAAGATAATTACTTGACATACTATTTTTGGAAGTTAAGATAATACTAATATAATTTATATCATTTGAAAAACTATTATGTTATAAATATTTTTTTTTAGAAAAAAAGGTTATATATTATGGAAATAAATTTTGAAAATTATATTATGGTAAGTAGCTGTTGTGACAATATTTTGGGAAATATATATGTACGTCATCATTATTTTTTGAAAAATTATTTCATGGTAGTTATATGTTTAATAAAAATAATATATGTTTTATAAATTTTATGGAAATATTTTTAGAAAAGAATATATGATATGATAAATAATTATTTTCATGAAAAATACTTTGGAAAGAAATATCAAAGTATTATACCGAAATAATAACCGGGTATAAGTATGGTATTATTTTGACACTTGAAAAATTAAATGGTAAACGACGATGATAAAGAAAGTATAACCTGAGTCGGTTTGATATTTATTTTCCGGTACAGCATATAATGGCATATCAATTACTGTACATTTTATGTGAGCATATTTATTATTTGTTATATAGGAGTCGATAACGAGCAGTATTTCGAGGAACTGGCTTTGGAGCCTGTTGAGGATTCCATAATTGATAATCGGCTAAGGTGAGGATGGATAACCCTTGATACGTTGCCTATAATACTTGGCTGTGTTTTGTTGCTTGATTGAACCGTTGTGTGCTGATATACTGTTGAGTGTTTCCTGTGAATATATGGTGATATGGAATTGTTGATGGTTTGGAATTGCTTGATTGAACTTCTGAGATGGTTGTTATTGGTTTCTTGGTTAATGTAAGGTTGTTGATGTTGGTTGTTAGCAGAGGTTTGAGTTGTTAGCTGTGGTCTAGGTTTGATATCTTGAGAAGGTATAGTGGAATGATGATATTCTGAACTGTTAGGTTTCTCGAGGCTTATGATCATTATTGTGATTTGTTGTTGGGCTGTTGATAGAGGATCAGTCTGTTAATTGAGATATAGGTTGAGAGATTTGAGTTGTGGAACAATTGAAGTTTTGTTGGATTGATGATGACTGTATTGTCACGTGGTGAGTTGAGGTACGACCAGATGGTTAGAGACTGTTTTGTGGTGGCCATGATCGGGTTACTTGATATAAGGATGTTGGTCCTTGGGATATTGATCCCGGTTTGATATTTGGGATGTTGATCCTGGTTTGAAATTGTTGGGATGTTGATCCCTGGTCCTGTTTTGATCTGGCACTAGAAACAGGTTGATAACCTAGTGCGACCCTAGCTTATCCCGTGACAGGCCTAGTGATTTGTGAGGATTGGATTTTGGTACGGCCAGAGGCAGTAGTTTGGGTCCGTAACGACCCTGTGATTATGGTTTGGCCCGTAACGTCCTGTGATTGATTGGACCCGTAACGGTCCTGTGTTGTTCTTTTTACCACGGCACGACCAACACTTGTTTCGTGACTTGGGATTCTTTTAGAGAGATTAGTTATATTAACTTGGAGGTTTAGTATCAGGAGATCTCATGGTATGATCTGGTTGGGTTGAAGATATGGAGTCACTTCGTTATTGTCGATGTTAATCGAGATGATATGCTTTGAGCATTGTTGTTCTTGTTTGGTGGATATTGTACTTGGTTATGACTGTGGCTACTGTCTGTATTTCTTCTTTGAAGTATTATGGTTGCCTGCATATTTTTGATTATCCATGATTATGCTTAAATGCACCGGTGAGCGTTTCGAACTCACCCCTCTCCTACGAGGTTTCATCCCGTAGGATGAGTTATTCGTGGTACAGGTACGATGCATTCTGGCGGCTGTGGCATACCCTCGGGCAGGACTCGGATCCATTAGTTTGCATCGGATTTTGCATATGTTGATATTGGGATTATAATTGCTTCCGCTGTGCTATTGTTTCCCGGAATCAGGTGTTTTGATGTTGGGCCGATGGGCCAGGTTATCTGTGATATGCTATTGTTGATGTCCCCGAAGTCGGGTGACGTGTTCTGATGTTGGGCCGAAGGGCCAGATTTATGATGTTTATAATGTGATATTGGGCCGTTGGGCCGATTTTTTGATTTATATATTGTATGTGCCACGTGTCGGCACTGTTCCTTGTAATTACTGTGAGTTGGGTAAGTTTAGGTCGGGGTGTCTCATTTCGGTAGCGGAGCGGGTGGTAGGTCCTTGGGTGATTGTTTTGCTGAATAGCTGTGCATAGCTCGCTCCGTATGTTTATCATTTTGCATTTATGTCATTTAGATAGTACATGATGGATCCAGTTGAGGGACGCCAGCTTGCCACAGAAAATTCATATAAGAGGTAATTGATGCCATAAACATGCAGAAACATAAATATTATTAATATTACTAATATTATTATTACATTATTATTATTATTAAAATTATTTATCTTGCTGGTACAACATTGACCCTGAAGCTAGTAGGATCATTGGTAATGTTAACCCTGATGCTATCGTTTCATAAGAACCACATACCGCCCATGTTGTTTTGGCCGTAAAGTTCGAACCGGTTTGCCGGAGGGAAGCGAAGTGGGATGACACTGTGATCGTCTTCAGGCTGCCACTGGTTATCCGTGAGCAGAACCATGTTGGGCTTGTACTGGTTCTTCAAATCTCCCAAGGTATGCACGAACTCCTGGGAACGCCTAGCGATTCTTCTGCAGTTCCAAACCAGTAGACGGGCCTTTGGCCAAGTTGGTGGTAACCTAGTTACTCGGGGCACGCTCTGGGCTATCATCAAAAGCTGGCAGTAGGTACCTTGGTCTAGGAATTGGCAAGTAGGCTCTAGGTTGAATTCCTGAAGTCTTTCAGAAATGAAGAACATGACGGAAATGGCCAAGCCATAAAAGGAGGTTCTTAGGGTACTTTGGTCCTCTAGGAAGAACGTCCCCTCCATGGGAGTGACAAAGAACCTGGAGGAGTAAAGTTCATCGACGAAGACCAGACGAGGCATCCTGCCGAGCTCGTTCGGTAGTTCCTCTGGACGTTCGTTGATCAGGCTGTAGGCCGACCGATTCCTTCTTCCGAGGGAGGCACCCTCGATGAAGAAGACAGATGATGGAGCAGGCATTATCTCTCGACGCTTTTGTGATTTTTTTTTTTCTGAACGTTTTTTTTCTCTCTCAAATGCTTTTTGGGTTATTTGTTTTCCATTGCTTTGCCATTTATAGAAATATGATCACCTGTTTTTCAAAGTATTCACCCCACCTGTTTAAAAAAAAAAAGAAAAGAAAGAAAGAAAAAAAGAAAAAAAAGAAAAAAAATTCAAAATATTTCTCGGTGATGGGAAAAGTAGATTCTTTTCACAAAACTCCAAACCGTTTACGATCTTCAAGATTTTGCTTTTTGAAAATTTTTCCATGGCTTGAAATTTTGCTTCGTCACTTTATTTGTTTTTGGGCTACAAACGCAAGTGTTTTTCAGCTCGTTTTCATCTTACGTTTTCTTTCACGTTTGGCTATCTTGCTTTATTCTTTTTATGGCTTTTCCCTGCATCTTTTATCACATGCATCCGTGACCGTTGTGGCCAGTCTGATGGGACCATACCTCGAGTAGAGTGTATTTGCGATAGGTTGCACCTGTTTGGACATCATGGAGGGATACGATATCTGGAAGACATTTTTGGCTTGTGGACAGGTGGATATTGTTTCTTTCGAGGGACACAGGGCGTGCTCGTGATCATCAAATTGCGAGTTAACAGACATCTTTTCACAAGAAGAACCGACATCTCCGTCAGTTATACGAGTTGTGTTTCTCTGGTTCGAGGACCTATACGACCGATCTAGAACGATGGACATGGAAATATGTTTTATTTTAACCTCTTTATGCTTGGTTTTATTTCCTCTTGTTGGTTTTTGTTTGCCTTAAAATGCTTGTTTTTCTGCTTAACATGAGTTTTCATATCTTTAAAAAGAGTTTTGTTTGAAAAGAACAACTTGTTTTATTTCTTATAACGTTTTACAATAGAGAAGGAGTACCCTATGGGGTTACTTGCCTCTCTAGATCTTTTACAAGTTTTTGTATGCTCTCGATCTGAGAGGAGAGTCCTATACACGCCTGTTCGATCTGCATCATCGCCGTGTTGATCTTCTTCAGTATAGCGATCAGATGCTTCAGTGTCTGCAGTGATGTTTCGCTGGGAGCAGTTGCCTTGCCCTTTCTCTCATCAGCATCCTTGCGACCGGAAGGCTCCTCCTTGCCGACAGGTTTCTTTTGCCGTCTCCTGGAGATGACCATATGTTCCTTGAGACCGATGATGTTCGTCTTGAAGCGTTTCTTCGGCTGTTCTTCATCGGAGTTCGTAAAGGGATTAACACCACCAGTATAACTTAACTCCTCTGACTCAGAGGTAGTTCGAGTTCTTATTGGTGAGTCCATGGCAGAGAGTGAGTTTGCCAGGTTTTAAGGTTTGGTTTTTATAAGGGAGCCAGAGACGCGTAAGGGTAAACGGGATATCGTGTTGAGTTCGGACAGCTGGAAGAGTGTATCAGAAGCTTATCATGGTAGGACCCACGGATAAGACGGAATTTCGAGGACGAAATTCTTTTTAAGGTGAGTAGACTGTAAAAGCCCAGACAAAAAATTTGTACTTTTACCGGGACTATAAGAGTCGTTATACAGTGATTAACCTTTGAATTTAATCTTGGTTAATTAATTCAAGGTAAATCAGGCATCGCTTTTCGAAACCGAGTCTTTTCCCGCGCTCGGGATTTTTCCGTGGATTTTACGGACCAAAATTGGTATTTTTCGGGTCCATGAATCCTCAGAAAATTAAAGTTTACCCGCGACGGAGCAGACCAGAAATATAACTAAGGAGGTTTATCAGTTATTTTCTGGTCTGGACGGTACACGACTTACCTGCATGATTGAGTTTTGCAGCCGCCTTTTCCCTGTGTCTCTCGCGATTGCTTTTTCCTGTGAAGCTCGTGATTCACACCTATAACCTATCTTCTTCCTGCTCCTGCCTGCAAACTAAAAGCCAACACTTTTCATCTCCTTCTTCATTTTCCTATAGTACAAAACCCAGTCTCTAACCTTTTTATCTCCTACATAACCCGTGATTTTCTGCACCCAGTACACCATCACCTTCCTCTCTTCTCTGCAAAAAAAATCCATAACCCAGTACGTTCCTTTGTCTCCCGCAAGCATCACCCAGTGCAACCAAACCAAAAAAAAAAACCAAAACTAACACCATCAACCAATTACCACCATCCACATAATCACCGCCCACCAACCAAAACCCGCCACCTCATCACCGCCTTCATCATCTTCTCCCTCCACCCCTGGGTACTATTCACGCGAAACACCTCTGCGCCGCCGTGCACACCACCGCCCACACCTGCGTCTTCCTCATGCCGTCGCCAACCGGAAGGAGCCTCCACCGTCCGCCTTTGTTGCCCGCCGCGCCGCCTAGACGAGACGGCCCGAGGAGCAGACCTGTCGGATCCGCCTCTTCGCGCCGCTGTCAACGACGAACACCAGCAGCCGCAGCAACGAGCCTCCACCACGACGCCAGGCGAAGCCGTCCTGCTCATTGCCACCCCGCCTTGTCATTCTCTACGCGGCCGCCGCCGCTGCAGCTCATGAGGTGAGCTTGGGTGTGACCCGGATTTGCTGACCTGCGGATCTGGGCTTGACGCCTTGGACCAGGTTGACTCTCTTAGGTTGTTGACCTGGATTGGGGGCCTGGACTTGAAGCCTTAGTTGCGGGCTGGGTTGCTGGGCTGATGTCTGAGCTGCTCCATTTGGCCCAGATCGGGTTTAATTAAAAAAAAAAAAGAGGAAAATACCTATATGGTTTTGTAAATTAAATAATTTCTAGAAAAATAGACAAAATAATTAACTTGACCAGATGTAACTATACATTTGGAAAATGCATATATCTAGTATACGGTTATGTTTTAGAAAATCATAAGATAATTACTTGACATACTATTTTTGGAAATTAAGATAATACTAATATAATTTATATCATTTGAAAAACTATTTATAAATATTTTTTTTAGAAAAGAAGGATATATATTGTGGAAATAAATTTTGAAAATTATAATATGGTAAGTAACTCTTGTGACAATATTTTGGGAAATATATATAAATACATACGTCATCATTATTTTTGGAAAAATTATTGTATGGTAGTTATATTTTTAATAAAAAAAATATATGTTATATAAATTTTATGGAAATATTTTTAGAAAAGAGTATATGATATGATAAATAATTATTTTCATGAAAAATACTTCGGAAAGAAATATTAAAGTATTATACAGGAATAATAACCGGGTATAAGTATGTTATTATTTTGACACTTGAAAAATTAAATGGTAAACGACGATTATAAAGAAAATATAACCCGAGTCGGTTTGATATTTATTTTCCGGTACAGCATATAATGGCATATCAATTACTGTACATTTTATGTGAGCATATTTATTATTTGTTATATAGGAGTCGATAACGAGCAGTATTCCGAGGAACTGGCTTTGGAACCTGTTGAGGATTCCATAATTGATAATCAGATATGGTGAGGATGGATAACCCTTCATATGTTGCCTATAATACTTGGTTGTATTTTGTTGCTTGATTGAACCGTTGTGTGCTGATATACTGTTGAGTGTTTCCTGTGAATATGTGGTGATATGGAATTGTTGATGGTTTGGAATTGCTTGATTGAACTGCTGAGATGGTTGTTATTGGTTTCTTGGTTAGTGTGAGGTTGTTGATGTTGGTTGTTAGTAGAGGTTTGAGTTGTTAGTTGTGGTCTAGGTTTGATATCTTAAGAAGGTATAGTGGAATGATGATATTCTGAACTGTTAGGTTTCTCGAGGCTTATGATCATTATTGTGATTTGTTGTTGGGCTGTTGATAGAGGATTAGTCTGTTAATTGAGATGTAGGTTGAGTGAATTGAGTTGTGGAACAATTGGAGTTTTGTTGGAATGATGATGACTGTATTGTCACGTGGTGAGTTGAGGTACGACCAGATGGTTAGAGACTGTTTTGTGGTGGCCATGATCGGGTTACTTGATATAAGGATGTTGATCCTTGTGATATTGATCCCGGTTTGATATTTGGGATGTTGATCCCGGTTTGATATTGTTGGGATGTTGATCCCTGGTTCTGTTTTGATCTGGCACTAGAAACAAGTTGATAACCTGGTACGACCCTAGCTTATGCCGCTACAAGCCCAGTGATTTGTGTAGATTGGATTTTGGTACGGCCAGAGGCGGTAGTTTGGGTCCGTAACGACCCTGTGATTATGGTTTGGCCTGTAACGACCTGTGATTGATTGGACCCGTAACGGTCCTGTGTTGTTCTTTTTACCGCGGCACGACCAACACTTGTTTCGTGACTTGGGATTCTTTTAGAGAGATTAGTTATATTAACTTGGAGGTTTAGTATCAGGAGATCTCATGGTATGATCTGGTTGGGTGTGTAGATGTGGAGTCACTTCGTTATTGTCGATGTTAATCGAGATGATATACTTTGAGCATTGTTGTTCTTGTTTGGTGGATATTGTACTTGGTTATGACTGTGGCTACTGTCTGTATTTCTTCTTTGAAGTATTATGGTTGCCTGTATATTTTTTATTATCCATGATTGTGCTTAAATGCACTGGTGAGCGTTTCGGACTCACCCCTCGCCTGCGGGGTTTCATCTCGTAGGATGAGTTATTCGTGGTACAGGTACGATGCATTCCGGCGGCTGTGGCATACCCTCGGGCAGGACTCGGATCCATTAGTTTGCATCAGATTTTGCATATGTTGATATTGGGATTATAATTGCTTCCGCTGTGCTATTGTTTCCCGAAATCGGGTGTTTTGATATTGGGCCGATGGGCTAGGTTATCTGTGATATGCTATTGTTGATGTCCCCGAAGTCGGGTGACGTGTTCTGATGTTGGGCCGAAGGGCCAGATTTTTTATGTTTATAATGTGATATTGGGCCGTTGGGCCGATTTTCTGATTTATATATTGTTTGTGCCACGTGTCGGCACTGTTCCTTGGTAATTACTGTGAGTTGGGTAAGTTTAGGTCGGGGTGTCTCAATAACTGACAATTTGTGTCTTTAAATTTGCAAAGTCTAAAGTACTCCCTCTGTCCCTCTTTTATTGACATTTTAACAATTTAGTTTTGTCCCAAAATAATTGTCGTTTTAGGATATTCTATGAGCATTAAATGAAATTTTATCCACTTTGTCCTTTATCCCAACCAGATATTACTAGATATCTTTACTTTGGTTGCTGATGTTATCTTTATTTAAATTAAGGATAATTTAGTCTCAAATTAATACAGATTCTAAAAAATACAGCTATTAAATGCATTCCTTAATATGTGTGTAGATACCTTAAACGTCAATAAAAAAGGGAAATGGATAGCAGCATATGAATGCTGTCATGGGTGGTGATTGGAAATTGGTAGTGGTGAAATGGATCAAGCTTATTTATTGCAGAGCTAGCTAGGTTTGTATAATAAATGACCTTTTGAAAACTCATTTATATTTACTACTTAGCATAAGAAAAAGAACTCATATATATTCACTGTCTTCACCCTAAACGAGGAGATTTGCTGCCTTTTTATCTACCAGAACTTCACAAGAAACGCTTTGTTTTTTGGAGAGCAAAAGATTCTTTTCAGTTTTTGAACTCATTATAGTTAAATATATAGACATCTATGGGTATTTCGTCTTAAAAATTTCCAGTCATGGAGGCAGCAAATCAGCTCCTTCCGGGCACCAACTACAAGAGGAGTTTTATTCTTCTTTGTTCTCTCAACCAGCTGAGTATAAGGTTTCATCGATCAAATCTCAAACAGCTGAGTATAAGGTTTCATCAAATACCATTGACTTCAACCCTGAAACCTTTCTGTAAGTACTTTTACTCTCTCTCTGTGGCTTATAGGATACTGTTCCTTTTGCCGTGATTCCGCATGCAAGCACCAAAGGCTATGACATAAATGATTTATCTACCCTTCTGATGATTAATAGCACCATGCACCAGCTTGATTGCTCCACTCATATAGGTGAGTGCAGCAATCATATCTCTTTTCAGTCTACAAACAGAAATATAGTGATTTTTATCAATCATCTTTCTTTGGATGATCTCTTAGCTTGATTGCTCCACTCATATATGTGCTCATGAAACATGCAACGGTTTCATTTTTATCAATCATCTTTCTTTTGATGATCTCCCAGCGGATTATACATAGCCCATTTTGGCTAAAACGATAAGTGTATATGCTACTAACCCGAAAGGTTGGTTGTCCAGAAAGTGTGACCTTTTTTAGTAAAATAAGAAGAAAATTATGTAGTGCGATATTGGTTCCTATCCAAACTTTAGAAGAAGCTGGAAATGACAAATATTTGTCTAGTTAAACTAATCAATCCACTTCAATCAAAAAAGGGTTAGAAGAGAACTGAACTGAAGAAAATAAGATCGGCACTTTGGTGAATAACGAAACTATAAGAATTGGAAGTGACTAATGATAATGCTGTTATGTCCACAGGCTGGAAAATGGAGCATATTATAATTTCAACTAATATATATGCAGAAGAGTATGGAGCTAACAACCTCACAACCTCAAGAATTGGAAGTGACTAATGATAATGCTGTTATGTCCACAGGCTGGAAAATGGAGCATATTATAATTTCAACTAATATATATGCAGAAGAGTATGGAGCTAACAACCTCACAACCTCATAGAAACAAATTAAAACACCTTAACTCTTATGCCCACCTAACAACCTCAGGGACAATCCAGTAATGTTTCACAAAGGGACAAAAAAAAAGTAGATGCACCCAGAGACTTGGCAGCGATGGTTTTGGTATAGATATGCGATTTTAATTGGATTAAGAGCTAGGTTAATCAAGAATGGCCAGAAAAGGCTCAAGATGACAGAAAGTCAGAAACAGATACAGGACCTTGATACCCAACAAAAACATCATTCTATCCCATATATATGAAAACAATCAGTATTTGCGTTGTCTACTTATTCAAGCAATACAAATCAGTCCTCCATGCCATTGCTTCTCACCTGTAAAAAGGAGCACATAATAAACAGAAATGAAATCGTGATATTGAGATGCTGAAAGAAATATGAGTCAAGCATAAACAAAGCAATCAAATTAATTAACTAATAACTAAATAGGTTTAATTAATGTGAATGGAGTTTTTTTTTTTTTGTTGGAATGTGAATTGAGTGTTTTACTCGGTGCTTTCAGGCAAAGCCATCCAAATTAAAATGAGGAAATCTTTTTTGGAACAAAATCAAGCAAATTAGTGACAAATTCAATTGTAAGTGGTGGTGGTCAACAACCAACGAGCCACACCACCCTCATGAGATTGATTGATGTGAAATAATGGCATAGGAAAAAAACAGTCCTGCTTTTAGCACCAATTTAGTAACATTTGATCACGTGAGAATGTCTCTGCAACTATCAATATTATTATGAGAGTCGTATTACTACCATATCGAAGTGAGAGTTTATTTGAAGGCTTGGTAATTAGGTTCGCCTTCTTACTTCTATGCTCTATCTGTGTTCAGGAGTACTTAGAAACACGAAAGCCTGGCTTAATTTCTTGGTTAAATTCAAATACCTATATTCTAATTTTGGATAATTTAGTTTTCTTATCTACTTCTTTTGGTGAAAGATTATCTACTTTAATTTCTTTGCAGAGTATATATTGGCCTTTTGTTCGTTTTGGGTATAGAAAAAAAAAAAACGCACAAGGACTAGTATTGATTGTAATATAGTTGCAAAAAAAAAAAAGACTAATGAAAGTTCAAGGTGCAAGAAATGGAAGTATTAGTAACATTCTATTAAGTTGCTGTGGAGTTTGATGTTCCCATTTTTCATTTTCTTGCTGACTTATTTTTTTCTCTTCCTTTATGTGTTGCAGCGGATCCATACAAGGAAACATAATGAAGGTGAAGGTGGAGGATATGACTTTTGAGGAGCTTAAGGGGGCTCTGAATTGAAACTATTATAATGTAAAAATATCAGTATTAAAAAATGCCATTGCCATATTTCCCAAACTCTTGTTCATATATTGCTATATATAAAACAGTGGATATCTTAGTGGTGTAGGATGTGTTGATTTTCGGTGGGAAACAAGTTTCAGAGTCGATAACTTTTTACACTCCTAGATAAGCTAGTTTTCGTTGATAATTTTAAAATTTTTTATTCTGTTTATGTAACTCTTATAATGTATACATTTCAAGTTCTAACACATTGTGCTGCTTTGGATAAATTTACTCTATCTGTGAATCACAAACTGCTCCCCTATGATTAATGACCTACTAAAATGGGCAACTTTGGAATAGTAATGGTCATAACGACTAGACAAGGAGTGCTTTTGCCAACTGACTATAAGCTAATATTCATATATATCAACTAGAATTGCGTGCAAGCAAGATGGTACCAAAAAAACGATGCATTGAATTGCATCTTGAGCAGCATTGACTCTATATTCTTAATCGGATACGAAGGAAGGGGCAGCAATTGTTTTCATTGGATGACAAGAAAGTTCATCCCCCAATCATAATTTCCCTATCGGATCGAAATATAAGCTGCCAATCTTGAATGCACTCAAGGACGCAATCACAAACCTATAAGAAGCTACGGAATTGAAGATTAAGATTAAGATTAAGAATAGGATGAAGGTGGAGTATAAGGCTTATGACTTATCAGTTGATTGGTTTTACACTCTGGCTGGTCTACATACAGTTTAGGAGGCCATAAAGAATGACTACACTTTAGAGTGCTTCAAATGTATCGGTTTTGGTTGTGATTATCTTTAGCCAGAATCAAGGAGGCAAGATCCACAAAAGAGCAATTACATAGAAGAAATCATGTACCTTGTCAGTAAGATCGATAAAGACTGTAAACTGGTGCCGTCTAACTTGAAGGAGTGGTCGAGCAGGATGAAAATTGCGATGCGATTCAATTCTTAATAGATACATAGGGTGCTAAAGGACATGAGCTAGGAAAGGTATGCCCATATAATGTTTTCACGAGGATAAGTACTTTAGGTATTGATAAGAATTATTTTATCTATGGTTCTTTATTTGTATAGTACTAAGACGCATAATTAAGTCCCCAAATATGTTGTGATTTCGATGGAGTAATGAAAAAAAAATAGCATTCTACTTTTTAATTATATAATATTTCCAATACTTCCCATTTTAATCCCATTTTAATTATGGCTTCAAGGTTTTTTATATAAAATTTTCATCTTTCTAGGGAAAAATTTTGTAAAATCTGTTAGTAACTCATCGTATGTGAGAAACTCTTGACCCTTTACTCAGCTCTTCATTTTGTCCCTCCAGGTTACTGATTTGGGAACTTTACCGTATTCGTGAAGGATGATTGTATTACGAATTATAGGGCTTAATCAATGATCTTATATAGACATAAAAAGAACAAGCACGGAACCATTATGGTCATAAGGGGTAAAAAGGTTGTAATTTTGCTAGCAGACCAGAGGATGACATACATATATCATATAGGATTAATAGATGCTACCGACAACAAATATGAGTTGAATTAGGTGTTGAAGGGTCATTTTCTGTACCTAATGGGATATGAAGGGAAAGGGAAATGGAAAGAGAAGCAACTAGGAGTGTATAATCCATTCCCCATTGTAACTTTCTCCATTGGAAAGATAGATAAGCTGTTTGGACTAATCAAATATGCTTGCACTCAAGAACGCAATCATAAATCTACAGCTGCTACAAAATTGAGGGATAAGTGGTTCTACACGGTTGTTTACATGGTTTTGGAGCTCGTAAAGAATGCTTCAAATCCATTAAATGTGACTATTCTAGCAACGATGATGTTGAAAAGATACATAAGAGACCCATCACTTGGAAGAAATCTTGCGCAATACTTGTCTATGAGATGGATAATTAGTATAAAGTTGATGATAACTTGGTGGAGTGGGCAAAGGAAGAGGATGGAAATTGTGAGGATGTAATATACTTTTTTATATAACAGGTAGCAGTAGGGGCGGATGCTGAACGTTTGATAGATTTATGTTTCTAGTTTAACTTTTGCGTTTTAAAAATTCTTAATTGTAGTCTGGAATTTGTAGCTAGGAAAAGTCGCCAAAGGGTAAGAGTATGGTGTCAAGTGGTAGGACTAGAGAATATCACACACATAGAAGATATTACATTGTATTATTTTATTAGAAATGGTTTTACCTCATCTTTAGTTATTATCCGGGATTCACAGGAAGTTGGAGGTATTTTTTTTTTTTTGAACCGAAGATGAAAATATCCATTAATAGCAAGAGTCATTATACAGAATATTTGCCAGACTTGTAGCTGGAGCTAATACCCAATGAGGTGGGCATTGCTGCCTCCGTGCCGCCTTGGCAAGCCAATCTGCAGCTTGATTTGCAGGTCTAAAACAGTGGGAAAAAATAACATTCCGGGAGATGATACATCTTTTAATATCAGACACAATAGTTCTAAGGAACTAAGGAGTAGAACAGTTGTCAACTAAAGCATCATAAACCCCTTTAGAATCAGTCTCAATACACACCTCTGGGATGTTTCTAGCAATAGCTAGGAGGACTACTTCCTTTACCGCCATAGCTTCTGCTAAAATGGCTGAGGCACTCCTGCAAACTCGTGTCTGCCCGCCTATCAACGTTCCCGCAGAATCTCTAACTAGCAAACCAATTCCAGAATCATGTTCTGCCCCCATAAAAGATGCATCACAGTTTATCTTCAAAACCGTCCCCACAGGTGGTGACCAATTGGTAGACGGAGGGGGCGTAGTTCTCTGCTGCTCTTGATCTTCAACAGCAAAAGGGCGCGTTAAGAGAGCAAGTTCCCCCATTTGTGATCTTATACCAAGTAAAGTGCGCAAAGGCATGGGTGTAGTGCCATTGAAGATTGACTCATTTCTAGCTCTCCAAATATTCCAGCAAATAATGGCCAAAAGTTTAAGCACTCTTTCCTTGTCTTCTCCATTAATCTTGTTACACCAAGCGATCCACCATTCAATCACCGAGGGACATCTCGCATGGTCTGGACGAAATCCCAGATCAGATCCAAACCAGACAGCTTGAGAATGAGGACAAAAGAATAACATGTGCTCCACAGTTTCATCCTCAATCCCACAAATAGAGCAACACGCATCCACATCCATACCCCTACCTTTCAGATTGGCATTGACAGCAATGGCATTACGGCATAATCGCCAGATAAAGTTTTGGACTTTTGGTGAGACTTTCAGCTTCCATATCTCCTTCCAAATAATAGAGTGTGAGGTGATCCCGGTAGAGGAAGGTGAGTGACATTCCATGAGCATCCGATACCCAGAACGAACCGTGTAGGCCCCTGAGCTGTGGTGCTTCCATATGAGTATGTCTGCCACTCCTGGTGCAGGAATAATAAGATTTATTGCGTTTTGTTCCTCAACAGAGAAAAGAGAGTGCAATAAGTCTTGGTCCCATCCCGTGCCTTCCCGGTTTAGTAGCATTGAAACAGTTTTCGTTGTAAGATTTTCGGGGCAGGCTGATGAGATATATGGTGGTTCACATGGAAGCCATTTGTGTTGCCAGATCATGACCCTCCTTCCATCCCCCACATCCCATCTCACACCTTGTTCCAACACAGTTCGTCCCTCCAAGAGACTTGACCACAGCCAAGAAGCTCTACATCCTTTCTTTGCAGTCCAAAAATCACTCTTTGGGAAGTATTTTCCTTTTAGCACTTGACACCAAAGTGAATCCGGGTTTGCGACCAGTCTCCATCATTGTTTTGTAATAAGAGCCAGATTGAATATCTCCAAATTTCGAAAGCCGAGACCACCTTCATCCTTTGGAGCAGCCACTTTTTCCCAGCTTAGCCAATGTATCTTACCACTATTGTTATCTTGTGACCAGAAAAAATTTGCCAGTAGGCTATTGAGTTTGGCAATAATGGTTTTTGGGAGCTTGAATAAAGCCATGAAGTAGGTTGGAATAGCTTGTAAGACAGCCTTAATCATCACCTCCCTTCCAGTCTGAGAAAGCAAATTTTTCTTCCAGGAGTCAATCTTTTGGCTTACCATTTCTTCAATAAATCTCAAAGCCTGAACCTTTGATCTCCCCCATATTGTTGGCAGGCCCAAGTACTTACAATTATTCTGTGTTATTTGGATGCCCAAGAATCTGCCAATGTCCTCTTTCAAATCAGTGGGGGTATTGCTACTGAAAAATAGGCAGGATTTTGATTTGTTAACCACCTGACCCGAAGCAAGGCTATAAATATCAATTAACTTCCATAGCTCCTCTACTTCATGCTCACTTGCCTTGCCAAAGATTAGAGTGTCTTCTGCATAGCAGATGTGTGTGAGGGTAGGACAGCACCGACTCATTTTGTACCCCATGATGTCTCCATTTTCCATTGCAGCACCAAGCAAGTATCCTAGAGCCTCAGACGCTAAGATAAATAGATAAGGGGATAGAGGATCCCCCTGTCTTAATCCTCTGCTGGGCTGAAAGGAGAGAGAGGGTTCCCCATTGAACAGCACTTGATATGACACAGTCGTCACACACTGTAAAATGAGATGAACCCATTGGGCAGAGAAACCCAAGGATAACAGCATCGATTCAAGAAAACTCCATTCTAGCTTGTCATAAGCTTTTGAGATATCCAGCTTCATCACCAAGCTAATCTTTTTACTCTTCTTGCAACATCTCAAAGAGTGGAATGCTTCATGCGCTATGCATATGTTATCTTGAATGCATCTATCGGGCACGAAGGCAGTCTGTGTATGTTTAACAATCTGCGCCAAAAAAGGTTTCATTCTATTAACACATACCTTGGAGAGGATTTTATATAGTTAGTTGCACATAGCAATAGGCCGATACTGGTCAATCATCTCCGGTGATGAAGCTTTCGGGATCAAGCAAATAAAAGATCTGTCTAACTCCCACAGAATGAAACCAGAATTAAAGAAACCCCTGACTGCTGCAACAATATCCTCTTTCAGAACATGCCAAAACCTCTGGAAGAAAAGACCCTGAAATCCGTCAGGTCCCGGCGCCTTCATTGCTCCCATAGTAAAGGTAGCTAGCTTTACATCCTCCTCAGATATTGGTGCCATCAAACAATGATTCATCTCATTAGTGACTACTCTCGGAATCTTAGAATTTAAATCCGCAGGCCACAACGGGTGGGAGGATGTGTACTGCCTTTTAAAAAAGGAAGTTATCTCTTCGGTAATGTCAGCCTCCGATTCCAGCCAAACCCCCTCTGCATTTAGGAGCCTACTTAGCTTGTTTCTTTTCCTTCTCTGAATTGTAGAAGCGTGGAAAAAAAGCCGTATTTCGGTCTCCAAAATAAAGCCACTTCACCCTGGAGCATTGCTGCCAGAACATCTCTTCCTTTTTCCAAGCATCATCAAGATTTTCAACTAATTGCCTTTCCCTTTCTCGCACATTCTCAGAAAAGGGGAGCTCATGTAAAGCATTTAGCTCCTTAATCAACTCCTCGATTTGTCTCCTTGCATTCCTCTGTCGTCTCCAAAACCACTGCTTAAGGAGTCTCCTCGAAATCCGAAGCTTACACGCTACTTTGAATTGTGAGGAACCCGCAGTATTTTCCTTCCAAGCATTTGAAACCAGAACACCACATTGCTTATCTTCCGGCCAAACCCGTTCAAATCTGAAAATCCTCCTCATCCTTTTACTAGATTCCTTTAGAAGCAGAACAAGGGGCCTGTGGTCTGAGCCCACTAGCATCTCATGAATTATGTTGGCCGAAGGGAACTGCATCCGCCATGCGATATTTCCAACTCCACGGTCAATTCTGGATACTACAGAGTCCTCCCCCGTTCTCCTATTTGACCAAGTGTAGGAACTACCTTTGAAACCAAGATCCATCAGCTCCATGTCTCTTAAAAATTCGGTAAAATCGCGCAGTTGGGCTAATCTGATCTCTCTTCCGCCTTTCTTTTCTTTCTCAGCGAACACTGCATTGAAATCACCTAACAAAAGCCAGCTTTCACCATTACCGGGCTTGAGAGAACTCAGTGCATGCCAAAATTCCAACCGCTGCTGCCTAACCGGAGGCGCATAGACCAAGGTAAGAAACCAAGGTTCATTATTGTCACCGCTACAAACTTTTACATGAAAATAACTACTACATTTATCAAGAACCAAAATCTTCAAATCATCTTTCCACCAAAGTGCTAAACCACCACCAATTCCAGCTCTCTCGACATATTCACCATTTTAAAATCTACCAACTCTTCTCAACCGTTCCAAATACCTTGCCTGCTATTTAGTTTCCATGATGAAAACTAAGGATGGGCAGTACTTCTTTTGGAGTTCATGGAGAACTCTGACTGTCAAGGGCTGCCCCGCACCTTGACAGTTCCACACTAAGGACGTCATGGTATCCGCCGTGGCATTTGGCCGGCCACGGACGCCTTCAAAGCAGCAGACTTTACATCACCATCTAGGCAAACCCCAATTGGGATTGATATAACTCGGCTTTCCTCTGAGTCTCCCATCACCTCAGTCGAGGGGCTAGTAGAACCCCCGGCACAATTCTTCCACTTCTTAGCAGGTGGTGGTTAAAGAATCGGCACTGCCCTTTTTTCCAAATTATACTCCAATAGCCTATCTTCACAGAAAGCTAGCTCTTGTGAATTTAACGAAGCTTCCACTTCGGGTTCAATTGGATCCACATAATACCCCAGTTTGAGAGCAAGATCTCTGTCCACATTACCACGAGCAACTATTGGAAAAATGAAAAACATATAGGTTGAATCCCTTACCTTGTACCTCAAAGTCTTCCTTACACTTCCACAGATTTGCCATACTGGACTTCACAAAGCCCGGACCAAAAAATCTGTCTGAGACAATACGCCCAAGCAGGACCTTCTTCGATATCTGGGATATCAAGAAAACCGTACCTTCAGCAGCCCCTTCCTCTTCCGGTTTGGACACTTTGAGGGCCAACTCCAAGCTCGTCATCCTTACAGTTTCACCAAAGCAAAAAGACCAAAGAAAAGAAAAAAGCCGACAGCCAAGACCGCAAGCACCACTGGTCCAAAAGAAAAACCAAGACAAACACTCTCCCTTAGGACAGGAGATGCAGATCTGGTTTGAAAATTGAAGAACTGGACCTTTCTCTATCTTTCTCTCTCCTCTGAGGTATTTCCAATATATTGCCATCCGCAGTTAAGAAGTCTTTTGAAAAATTTCAAACAAAGTTTGGTGAGTGTATTGTTTTCTTAGTCACCAAAACTTGCAAAATTAAAATACCAAACTACCCTTCTCTTTTCTATTATAATTAAAAGCACCCTTCTTTATAATCATTAATATTATTATAATTAATAAATTATAAGTCATTAATTGTTAATATTATTATTACCTAAGATTGTTTCGATGCAAAACTAAGATTATCGCATATAACCTAACGGGACGGAGACAATGCTCTAGAATTTAAGCTCTGAGTTGGAAACTATGAAGTATTCCATAACTATGAAGTATTCCATTGGAAATCTTTTGATCGACATGACGCATGATATCATAAAACAAGCATCCCTGGTAAGTTTCTCCCTCTTTCTTTTTATGTTTTTCATTGCCTACCACAAAGAAAATATGGCAAAATCCTAATTAGAGATAAAGTGAATTTTGGTCCCTATACTCACCTGGAATTTAAAAAGTCATTGTACTATCACAATAATTCATGACTAATAAAGAATTATAAAGAAAAAGAATTGAAGTACAATGGAATTGTTAATGAAACTACCAACATGAACAACTACTATTAAAAAATAAATATAAAAATAATAATTTAATTTAATAATCTAATTTATTAATAATATAATTTAATAATTGAAATTATATAGATTAGAATATTAAAGGAATAAAAAATATTATCAACAATAATTGATTTAAAAATTCTTTTTATAATACTAAAACTAATTCTAAACAATGTGTATCCGTTTGTCTAGATTATAAAAAAAAATTATTTACATTATATATAAGTTTTTCTCAAGAAAATGATTAATATAAAAACATTTATTTATATTTTCTAAACAACAATCATGAATTTCTTTCTAAAAAAAATAACAATCATGAATTACGCTGGACAATAATTGTTGAAAAACAATAAAACTACGAGGAAACACTGCTGAAGAGTTAGCGAAAACTACGAACAAGAATAATATCTGCGGAAAATATAATCATAGAGAAGAATAATCCTAAGAACTCATGGCATATATTTTTTGTAATTTATTATCAGTAAGAACTATGGAGAAGAAAAAATTGATTTACAAATTCCTATACTAATACAAAAATAAATTCTAATCAGTTTGTATTTGTTTGTTTAGAATATAAAAAAAATAGTGTCTAGATTATATATAAGTTCTATCAAGATAATGATTAATAATATATAAGTCTATTTGTATCTTCTCAACAACTATCAAGAATTATAAAGAACAATAACTATTAAAAAATAATAGAACTATGGGAAGAAGAGCCGAAGAGTCAAAGAAAACTATGAACAACAATAACATCTACAAATAGAATATAGAATAATCATGCAGAAAAATAATCACTAGAATTCATATCAGATGTATTTGTAATTTATTATTAATAAAAACTATGGAAACAAAATTGAAGGACAGTCGAATAATCGACGAAAACTACCAACAACGACGACTAAATTAAAAACTGATTGTCTACATTATATATAAGTCCTTCTCAAGAAAATGATTGATATATAAGTCTTTCTTTATATTTTTTTAACAACTACTAATAGACCTGGCAATTCGTGTTGTCGTGTCGGGTTCGTGTCGGGTTGAACAGGTAATCGGGTTCCAAATCTTCAACCTGACCCGACCCATTTAATAATCGTGTCGTGTCGTGTCTAACCCGTTTATTATCGTGTCGGGTTCGGGTTGACCCGCGGGTTACCTACTAAGTCTAACAAGCCTAAAATTAGTTTGAAATTTTTTTATTTTGCGTATTTTTTGAGCAAATAGGTATATAATTAGATTTTCTCATATATTAAAGAAAATTATAAATTGTAGAATCATAATATAATAATATTTTAAAGCATTTATAGAAATATTTTTGGATAATTTTAGTAACTTTAGCCTTAAATATTGAATAAGTCTTATATTAAATCAGTAAAATATCAGTACCCTAAATATAATCGGGTCACAAACAGGTACTTATCGGGTTGGTGGGTCAACCCGCGACCTGACCTGTTAATTTTCGTGTCGTGTCGGGTCGACCTATTTAACTAAACGGGTTGAAAATCTCTGACCTATACCTGCTAATTTCGTGTCGGGTTCGTGTCGGGTTGTCGTGTCACTACCCGTTTTGCCAGGTCTAACTACTAAGCATTAAGAAGAATAATAATTACTAGAAAATAATAAAATTATGAAGAAAAAAACACTGAAGAATCAGCAAAAACTATGAACTAGGATAATGCTTATAAAAAAGAATAATTATAGAGAAGAACGGTAACAAGATCTCAGCAGATAGGTTTGCAACAAAATCTTTGTCTTTGTCTTCATTATATATAAATTCTTCATAACATAATGATTAGTACTATACTACGTGACTAAAAAACTATAATACCACATTACATGCATCGCACGTGAAAAAAAAAACTAGTTTTAAGAAAGAAACGTGTATTGTGTTCTTAACTTATAATTTTTTTCCTTAAATTGACTAATGGCTTCATTTATAATTGCAGGATGACACTGTGCCAAATGTAACGACCCAGGTAAAATTTTCGTGAGTTTTACTATGCTGTTTTGACTTTTACGATGGTTAATAAAAATTTTTCGCAGTTAATCTATAATTTTACCAATCCGATTCAATTTTTATTATTTTTACTACTCTCAAAATAACAGAGATTATTATTATTAATATTAATCTCTAATCAAACATTAATTGTAATATTATTATATTATTTAGCTATGATAATTATATTGCAATAATTTACTAATAATAATTTAGAAAGAAATTTCATCTTTTACTTCCATGATATTCAATAAATTAATCTTTGGTTATTTATTTTGGAATTTTATAAAAAAATAATTGTTGAATTATGTTTATGTTTTACAAAGGTTAAGTTAATGTCAAAACACAAGGTTTAGTGTAGTTTCGATCGATACGACGTAGCTTTGGTGAAACCAAAATATAAAACACAAGGAGAGTTGCGTTTTGACCAAGGTGTTGTCTGGTGCCTGTGGACGTCCAAAACGACGTCGTTTTGTGTGTCGGCAAGGCTGAATTATTTGCCCGACAACACATTATTTTTGTGCCCCCACTCACTCTCTTTTTCCTTTCTTTTCTTCTTTTTCCTTCCCCTTTTTTCTTTTCTCCACCTCTACCCGGTTCCCTCACGCTCCCCTGCCTCCTTCCTTTTCTTTCTTTTCTTTTTCTTTCTTCCTCCTTTCTTCTTCCTCTCCCCGTAAACCCCACCATCACCGAGACCATCTGTGAACCACCGACCCGACGCCTCTCCTCTCCCCCTCAATTCCTCTGCCTTTTCCTCCTCTTCTCTTTTCTTCCCTTCCTTCTTCCAGACCTTCCCCTTCTTCCCAAGTCCGTCACCGCCACCCTCTCCCTGCACCTCGCCTCTGCTCACCTGACGCGCCACCGTTCCCCGGGCCCGATTTCCTCTCCTCATCAATCGTCGCCTCTCTTTCCTCCTCTCCAGTCCGCCGCCACAGCCACCCGACCCCAAGCCGATGTCGCGTCTCTGTGCCACCGACAGCCGCGAATCGAGAGGCACCGGGCGCGACCATCACCGACCTCTTCAATACAAGCAGCCAGGAGAGACGCCGCCTCCTCGCTACCTCTGCTCGCGCTCCGATCGAAGGGACCAAGCCTGAGTCGCCGCCGTGAAGACCGATCTCCCTTCCTCGGGCAGTCGTCGCCTCGCCGCTGCAAGGACAACACACCGAGACCCAAACACCGGCGTAATCAGTATCCTTCCACCCTGTCGCAGCAACACGATCCGCCGTCGCCGCTGCGTGTTTGCGTCGGTAAGACCCGACGGCGAGCTTTGCCCTCTTTCCTTTTGATTGTTTTTTTTTCTTCCTTCCTCTAAACCGATTAAGGTTTGATTGAACTAATCGGGTTTCGTGTCTGCGATTGTTGGTGGAGATGGTGTTTGATGATTCTGTAGATGGCGTTTGATGATTCTGTGATGTTGATTGGGTTGATGGTTGTGCTTTGGGTGTTTTGGATGGTGGTGGAATTGGGTTGTTCTGCTTCTGGAGGAACAGTTGCAGAGGGGTTTGCCTTCGTGAACAGTAACCCGCCGGAATCCGGCAGCTTCCGATGTCCCGGGTAGTTACCAGCGAAGGCCCGAAACCTTCCAGTGGACAGAACTCGATGATGGAGTGGCCGTGGTAACTCTTTGGACCCGATTAACTTCCATGAGCTCGGGTTTGGGCTCGGTGCACAAATGGGCTCGGAAACGGGCCGATGTGCGGAGGCCCATGTTCTCGGGACGATATTAACGAACTTGTCTAACGGAACCAAACAACCGGACAGATTAATAATCTGCTCTAATTAAATTTTGGTTTAGCGTTTAATAATTCGATCCACATTTCTTTGGAATATGCCCTTAATATAATTAATCGAAAGTTAATCTATATCATGATTTATTATTTCCCTTGGGCTAAAAATTAGGGAAGGGTCATAATATTAATACTTATCTTATGAACAATCTAGACATTGATTATACTACTATTTATGAATATATTGGTATTATTTTACTAGTTTAATGAAAATAGTAATATAGAAACACACATGTAGAATTTATATATATACTTATATTAATAAATGATAAGATATTAAATACTAGCTATATTCTCGGTATGCATATTATTTCCATCTATTGAATTTTATTATTGAAAGCTATACTAAATATTACCGGATGCGAGTTTTATTCTATTATATTGCTAAATATCTATTATATTATTTTAAGAGCTATATTATTAATATTACTTTCATCTTAACTATAATTTCCGGTTATATAAGAGTATATTCACTCATAAAAATCACTTTTTATTTTGCAGTACGTTATAATTACTTTATACCATATACTCAATGGCACTATTTCCATTTAACAGTTTTGCTATTAGATATATTACTTGTATGCTTATTATGATATGTTTGACGTTTTCACTACTTTAATTAATACAACCGTTGTCTACACATTTATTATATTTTTTTTTGGGAATAATTGTTTTATGAAATGCTATCTACTTTATATTATGATATCGGCTACAAGTATTTTATGGGAGATAATTATTTTACAACCGTAAAAGCAACGTCTAACGGAAACGGACTTGGAACATCGATGTGATTAAGCAGCACGATAAATTAATAATCAACCACATGCATTGCATTCTTCAATGTGCATTATTTGTGATTATATGTGTTGATATGGTATAGGGATATCAAGCCTTGATCAGATACCAGCTTTCAAGGAATACCAGGTGAGGTTGCATATACGTCATTCCACCCGTGATAGCCGGGATGGTTGGTCTTGGAACTACATAGGTTCCATTGCATCTTATGGTTGTTGTTGATGACATCTTGGTAGTAATTATTGATATTTGTTGTGAGGATGGATAACCTTAGATATGTGCCTGTAGTACTGTGTTTGTTTTGTTGCATGATTGAACTGCTGAATTGATTATTGACTGTCATTTGATTGTTGTGGAATTTATTGATGCTGTTGTTGGATTATGATTAGACTCGTGGATACTGTGTTGAATAGTGCTGAACTGTGATTAATTTATATTATGAGTCTGTTGTTAAGTTGATCTGAGTAATAATCTGGAATAATGGAAAGTTGGATAAATGAGAATAGAGTAAAGGAATTGGAATTGATTTTGAGATGATGAAATAATTGTCACTTGGAAAGTAGAGGTACGACTAGATGGTTAGAGACTAGTTCTGGGGTGTCATGGCCGGAGGGTTGGTTTGATTGGGGTGTTGACCCCGGATTTGTGATATTGGGATGTTGATCCCGGATTTTGTGGTATTGGGATGTTGATCCCCGGATTTGTGATATTGGGATGTTGACCCCGGATTTGTGATATGGGGATGTTGATCCCGGATTGTGATTGGGCCTGGCATCCAGAATTAGTTAATAACCAGGTACGACCCTAGCTTGTCCAGTGACGGGGCCCGGAAGATAAAATTGGAAATAATAATAAATATTTTTTTGGTCTTGGCTCAGTCTTATTCGAAATGTGCTTTTGCTTTGTTGGGCTGTGATGTGATATGTTCATTTGCATGATGTTTCATAATCATACCTTGGGAGGTTATCAGTTCTCAGTTTAGTCGGTTGACCGTGGTCGGCATAGGTTGCCGATTTACGGGTGTTAATTATTGTCGTTGGTTGTGAGTAGTCCATTGTTGTTGGCATCGGTTGCCAGTTGTCCTTTGTTTGTTGGCTTCTTTTGATAATTGTTGGATGAGTATCACTTGTCGTTTTTGATCGGATATTGAGTATTGTTGATGTTGTGGTTACAAGTTGTTGTGGTGACTGCTGTTGCCGTGTTGTGTTGTGATTCTACTCGGGGACCGATTTGTGATGTTGATTGGGTATGGTCCGTGCTGGTTGCCGGCTACCCGGTGAACGAGGCTCACGTGATTGAGTTTGTTTTGGTACCGGGTTAGATGATCGGCAAGCACAGTATCGGTATGTTATCATACGATGAGGAACCTCTGTTGAGTATAGTCTGTCAGGTTTAGAGCGTGTATTATGTAGTCTGTTGAGACTGGGTCGGATACCCTATACGTAGTCGAGTTGAAGTGTCTTGGTCGGGCACTAGTGTATGGTACAGTCGGTATTAGATGGTCAGTGCATTGCATAGTCGATGGGGTGGACATTTGCATGGTCCGTATTGTTCTTTGTGACTGTATTTGTTCAGTGTTCTATTCACTACTTGTATGCCGTATCGATGTGTTCTTGACTGTTAAGTATATTCTATGAAGTTCATCATGGGTTATGTGTCGGTGAGGTTCTGGAGAATCTCACCCCTCACCTGCCCCATCGGCAGGCTACATTGTTCTTTGTGCAGGAATGCATCATGGCAGGCTGCGGCATCTCCTCTGACGGATCTGGATCCATAGTTGCATCGAGTCGATTCATACTATTGTTGTAATTATTAAAATTGCTTCTACTGTGCTTTTGATACTGTTGTACCCGAGGTCGGGTGACATGATATTACCTTTGGGTCGTTAGGCTGGATTTTCCTGTTGTATTTACTGTCTGTGCCACGTGTCGGCACTGTTGTTCGGTAAATACTGTGTATTGGGTAAATAGTAGTCCGGGTGTTTCAGCCAAAGGTATATGATTAGGCGTTGTAAATTTTATTTAAGGCAAATTTGTTATTTTGACTATAAATGTTATTTTTTTAAAAAAATTAATTGATTATAATGATTTTATGGTTTGACCTAGAGCCTCCATCTTGGATTGAGGATGTTCTTCATTCCTCTTCATTCCCCTTAAAATATCTCCCCGATGATTTGGTGGGGAATGGAAGGGAGAGAAATTTTAAAACTACATGATGACTTAAAATTCCATAATTAACCTCTTATATTTTAAAAAATAATTTATAAATAAGGATATGTATGTAAAATTTGAAAATATTTCCAACCATTCTCCTCTTTTTCCTTTAATGAATATATTCAAACAAGGTTAAAATTTTCTCCTCCCCACTATTCCCATCCTTTCCCTTCCCATCCATTCCCGTCGCTTCCCTTTCCCTATTCATTCCCAAACAAACTGTAAGAGAAGTATAAATTGCTCTGACAGGATAAATTGCTTCTCTAATCTGTTGTTGAGCAAAATTATAACTTCTCATCCGTCACCCAAAACAAGAAAGTTCATACATGAGGAAAGCTAATAAAACTATAAAAGTGATGGACATAGTCAAATAAAAAGACACATGATATACAGTGATGGTGATAAAGTGAAATGATGTCGAAAGTGGCTATATCTTTATCTTATAGCTTCATGGAGCAGCCTATAGCTATAACCATTTGCAGGGAAGTGTCAATAGAAGAGATACATAAAGATAGGTAAAAAAGTTTTTTATGTCCTTTCACTTTTTCAATTTCATATTTGTTGTCCTTCTTAATTTAATTTTACTCATTATGTCCCTAAACTTATAATTTATCGGGTCACCTTGTCCATTTTACCTCCTATAACCGGTCAATAATTATAGCGTTGACACGTGTCTATGGGCCCGCATCCTCTCATTTTCTGTTTCCCTAGGTTTTTTGTTTCCCCAATTTTAATTTTAAAAGGTTATTCTAGTAATAAAATAATAAAGAGAGAAAGTGGGCCTGCACACTCATCATTTCCAATATGTCAAACCTTTTTATTTAAATTAAATTAAATTGTTTTAAAAAATTACTTTGAAGTGGCCCTTATTTCACAACGACGATGTCGTTTTACAGAAAAAGAAAAACGTGTATTGTTTGTGGGAAGTAACCTAGGCTCATCTCTTCCCCACAACATAAAAAGAAAAGTCCCCGCCGTCGCTCTCTCACAGTAGCTTTTAACCAACGGTCATGGCGGCTTGAAATTGGAACAGGTCTTGCATGACACCCTTCGACTAGGCGATGATCAGGCCGAGCACCACCTAGATCGGCACAGACGGGAGACCAAGCCGGCAGCGTGCGTGGATGCAAGAATAGTGGTCAGAGTGGTACTGTGCTTGTATCAGTGCTCCGAAGAGGTAAAGTTGAAGCGTCGACTAGCATCAGTAGTTCGTGATGTAGTGGCCGAGAGCAGCTCTTGAGGAGTGTAGACCGTGGTGTTCAGTTCGAGCTCCATCGAGCTATTCAAACCCCCGGTCAAGTATTAATCTGGTTAGAAATCAAATCGCCTCTCCTCGTATGATGTACTTTCAATTGTTGGGTGTTGGGTGGTCGATGTCGAGTTTCTGATTGTTGCGTTTGAATTTGTTGTTGGGTTGATGATAGATTGAAATTTATGTTGAGTGTTCAAAGACGAAAGAAAGTTAGGTTTGAAAATTAGATCTGGAGATGGGGTTAGAGGGAGTGGCGGCTTTGGGGAGCAAAGGCTCATAATTGGGCAGTGGATGGTGATGGAGAAGAATCGCCGACCGATCTGTGTTTTTTTTTTTTTTTTTTTAGGAAAGTATGATTATGCCTCACGGGCTAGATCTTTTTTTTTTTGTTCTGTTTGAGGGATGGGATAACAATCAAAATTTAAAATCAATATTCAATTTTCAAAAAATAAAATCTGATCTAACTAGAAACTAAATTTTTGGGAAAAAAATACAAAATGGTAGACTATGAGTCCCAATAGACACATAGCTTCTTCTCATTAATTTACCGGCAATAGTTTGTAAAATGGACAATGAGTCCCGGTAAAATGCAAGTTAGAGGACATTATAAGTGATGATAAAAGCTGAGGGACAACAATCGATAAATCAATAAAGTTTAGGGACACAAAAAAAACTATTTAACCCATAAAGATAAGCATGACATTTCCAGGCTACAAACTGATCCCCATAAAACGAAACCACCCAGTACCTGTAAGCCTTTTGTTTCCGGATGGATTCAAGTGGACTGAATAAATGATATTTGGTCGTCTCTCAGGAAGATCCATACTACAATCAATATCTTCAATGACAATTAAGCTTGATTTCCCTGTCCCTGGCGGCCCATACAAAAAGTACCCGCGCTTCCTTGCCCTCCCTACTCTCTTGTAGAAATCTTTGCTCTTCACAAACCTATTCAAGTCCTCCTCTATGACAGCATTTTTGGACTCTGGCTCCATAGCCAATGCCTCCAAAGTTGCAGGGTGTTCAAGATTAATAGACACCCACATATACACCTCCACCCCCGCAAGCTTGAGTATTGTTACATTGATCGAATTAGTATCATTGAAGTGGCCAGGGAGGCGTAGCCAGAGAATACTGATGACGGAGAAGGCATGTCTTTGCAAACATGATTGCTAAACTTAAAAAAATTTTCTCTCTATTATAAATGCGTCATAGTAAATCTCATTTGTTATGTTATTATCTAGACGTAATGAAGGGAGTCTAAAAATTTCTTTGGAAAAGGCAGATAAATCATACCAGGATTGTGGGCTCACTTGCATACGTGGAATCCCATTATTGGATCGTTGATGAATTTTGCTTGGAAGAAAGGGATTCACGCCTCTCTCGCAGGGGTTAAGAGAAGACAGGGGATTGCACGCGCAGCGCGTCATGACTCCCGTTTGTAGTTTTAATTTTTAAGAAAATAAATAAATAAAAAGGATGAAGTTCATGAAAAACAAAAAAGGGATGTGTGTTGTTTTGTTCTATTAATAAATAGAAAATATGCTTAAAAAAAAAAAACTGTATGAGCATGATCACATAGGACTCTCTCATAATCAGAATTGTGACTTTCATTTTGGGTTGTGTTTTATAGTCGAAATTTTATTTTGGGTTGTTGCTTTGTAATAAACAGAACATAACACGGCAAGAGATTCAAGGTTGAGTTGGACTTAATTGGTATACTATTACAAACCATCCTTTGTTGGAGTTGACGTCTAACTTACTATCATCACACAAGTTTTGAATCTAATTCAAAGCCAACGAGTCTAAATATAATTTAAACACTTCTTAGTTAATTGTATTTTGGCCAACGAAAGGAAAAAAAACAATTATGTAAGAACTAAAAAAGGACTCAAATTAATAGTCTTGAAATCTTGAGATGAAATTTTGGAGTATGTTTTATTACCCCAATCACTAGAGTCCTCGGCTTAAAAGACTTTCTTAAGAGCGTGGATTTAACTTATTTACCAAGTCAAAAACAAATACTACCAAAAGCCTGGCCCCCCCAATATAAGGAAGAAGTTTCCTCTCTACTCTTAACTCTCTACACTGCATTCCTTTTAAAGCCAAAGCCTCTTTATCTTCTCTTCACTTTTTTGTCTCTCTCTATTAGCCGTCGTCTCTTACTGAACAAGTAAGTAATCTCCTCCTAAATATTCATTATGTTCATCAAGTTTTGATCTTTATTCTTTGTGGAGGATTGGAGGCTAGTGAGTGTTGTTTGATGGTAAAGGAAAGTTGCTGTGTTAAAAGAATTCAGCTTTAGAATTGCTCTGTTTTTTGCTTGAGAAATCAAAACTGCAGTTACTGAATTCTTTCTTTTTATGGGTTCTTTGTGGGTTTTGGATTCTTTGATTGATGATTTGGTCGACCTTTTTTTATGGGCTGTGGCTTGCAACTCATATATCACCATATGTTTTTGAGCTCTTGTCGATGTGGTTATGATGATAAATCTGTTATCTTGATGATTATTCTGTGATGATAGTTATTGTTTTGCTTTTTGATGTTTTAATTAATGATTAGAAGCTAGTAATTCCCACCGATACTGTGGACACCTGGTTATATGAACTCGACGATTTTGCAAAACACTCTATTCGATTGACTATCTTTGAACTATCATATAGCTGTTGTCTAGATTTCCAAGATACTTGCATTTGATGTGGTAGGCTTTGTATGACTTGGGAACAGTTTTGAAGCTTTTCTAAGTACTTGCACCTTCTTTTGTTTCTACAATGTCATGCCTCCATATGGGATTGTGTACTGCAGTTGGTCAATGGAATTTGTAAAGCATGGATTTTTCTGTATTGACTCCAAACTGGTCTGTGGGCATTCAAAAAAATCCTTGGTTGAGATAATGTACTGGAGATTTGATTAGTGAGTGGAAGTTTAGCATGTTCTATACTTGGGTTTCTCCTACCCACCTGTTTTGTATGCATACGATTTTAAAGTTTCCTTCTTTAGATTTGTTTTCAGACACATGAGTATGAAGAAAATTCGTCTTCATTTTGCTTGTCGTTTTAAGACATTAATATATTTTCTGCGTTAGTGTAATTGTGTGTGTGAGCTTTTCTGTAACGCATAAACATGAAGTTCCCTGAGCTTAAGTGTTTTGCCATGCTGAACGTGTAGAATTTGCTCTCGCTTAATGGGTGGAAGTTCAGTGGTTGATGATTGGGAGCTTACTTCTCCATCCAATGGGATCCGGACAGTTGTTTTAGTTGGCCGTACAGGAAATGGCAAAAGTGCTACAGGCAATAGCATCCTTGGCACAAAGATCTTCAAGTCAAGATCCAGCTCTTCCGGTGTTACCACCACTTGTGAACTGCAGCGGACTGTGCTGGAAGATGGCCAAATTGTTAATGTCATTGACACTCCTGGTATGAACTCACTGGTTTGTCATATATACCCTGTTCATGCATGGTCAATACTTGTTTTTCTTGATCAGCACCGGAACACTAACATGAAGAGCCATTGCAGGTCTATTTGATTTTTCTGTCGAATCAGAATTCATTGGAAAAGAAATTGTCAAATGTATTACCATGGCGAAGGATGGGATCCATGCTATCCTTCTGGTTTTCTCAGTTAGGACTCGCTTTTCACAAGAAGAAGAAGCTGCACTCCGTAGCTTACAGACGTTGTTTGGGAGGAAAATAGTTGACTACATGATTGTAGTCTTCACTGGTGGAGATGACCTTGAAGACAATGACGAGACGTTGGACGATTATTTGGGTCGCGAGTGCCCACAGCCTTTGAAGGTTACTATTCTGAACTATACCGTGATCTAGAATTTTATTGTCATTATATAATTACATTTGTCATTGAAAGACCCAGGAGTGTTGTGTAGGCCATTTTTCCTGTGCATGTGAATCTGCAATTTTAACTGCAAAGATATAAGATTGTAGACTATATAGTATATCCTATAACTCCAAAATCCAGAAAATTAATGGCAACTGAGATCCTTAAGGTTACATGCACAACCACTGACATCAATGCTTGGTTATCCTTTGGGACATCATTGCTTAGATTTGCCATAGTGGTTTAGGCATATAGCCATGCATTTGACTTCTGTACCAGATTTTTGACCAGAATAAGAAGTTGCTGATATTGACAAGAACTGGATGGTGTGGATTGAATAGATCAACTAACCGTACATTGAAGGATGACTTATGTGAAACTCCATTGGTTCCTTATATGCGTCTATTTCAGTAAATATAACTGCTTAAACCAGTAAACCAGATACTTACCACAGGCCAAGTAGCGAGAAAGAAATGTAACAAACAAAGAGAGTTATTGAAACTAGCATATTTGGAAGATCAATTGGCCAAAATAACCATGAGCTTATAAACAAATCTGAAGTTGGATTTGTACAGGGGGCACATTTCTGCTTCATTCTGCCATTCATTTGTGATCTTGCGGTTATACTATTAAATTGATATCATCAAACTACTTTAGTTTATTCAAAATAGGTTTATTATTTACTGTAAAGCAATGGTGTTATCTCATAATTAAACCTATGCAGGATATTCTCACACTCTGCAATAATAGACGGGTGCTCTTTGATAATAAGACTAAGGATGAAAGTAAGAGAGCCGAACAAGTTCAGCAACTTCTCTCCCTTGTAAACACTGTAATAGCAGACAATGATGGACAACCATTCACTGATGAAGTATTTGTTGAACTGCAGGTGAGATTATTCATAAATTTGTGGATTAATGTATCCTTGTCCTTGAAAATGTGTCAGGGTAACCACTTCAATATTTTTGCAGAAAGGTGCAACAAAACTCCGTGATCAACAAGAACAGGTTGATTCCTTGCAAGGGTATTCCAAAAATGAATTATTGGACTTGACAGAGAAGATGCATAAGGCATATGAAGAACAGTTGAAACGTGTTACTGAAATGGTATTATGCATCTCCTATTTTTTCTCAATTGGCCTTGTGTCTGGTATCACCATCTATGAAATTGTCTTCTTTATCATTTTGAAGATTACATCATTGTGGTTAGAATAAAAAGTACTATGATAAAAAGAAGACTCCAAATACTGAAGGAATTGCATATTGTGGTCTGAGGATGCCACATGCAGAAAGGTCTTTTATCCTTGGTAGTGTTATGCACATCTTGTGTCTTAGTCAAATAACGTTATCAATCATGCATATGTTGATTATATTTAATGGTTCATGAGGATTGAAACTTGCTTGGAAAATATATTGAACCTTTCTTTCTACAGATAAAAAAGGCCTTGCAAGTGATTTGAGTTCCTTGTATATTGTACCCCACTGTTGATGAAGTTCATACTGACTATAATTTGTTCTTTGGACTAGGCAGTGATGCTCTTTGACCTCTGTGTCTATGCTTGTGTTTCCTCCAACACGAACTGAGAAATTGGGACCATTTATAGAATGTCAATTGAGAGCAAAATGTAGTTGAAAGTAAACAAACGAGCTAGTTTAAGAACACTAGTCTATAAGGGAAGAAAAAAATAATTAGTCATGTTTCATTATGTTTATTTGGTTTTGTTCGGGACCATCTAGATGGTTATTTTCTGTTTGACATCGAAGATCAGTTTAAAGTTTCAGGTTGAAAGTGCATAATCTGTTGAAGCCTCTTGTTTCTCTGAATTGCGGATCACTAGTGTCATGTGTTCGGATCAGTAGTTAGACAAGTTCGTCCTTCTTTATGTATAAAATCATTTGTTATGGGAGTAAACAAACATGAAATTCTCATGTGCATCATGTGTGTGAACCTGCTGTTAAATGTTTATCCCACCTGTTGCTCAAATGTAGTTCGTGTAACAGGTTCCTTTTTACATTTGATAATGTGCATAAAGCTTGTTTTTCTTTCCTTTTGGTGCATTTAAGTAGTTTATTATTATTCATTATAGGATCTCATATAAGCCACAGGACAATTTTGCTTTGTCAAATTTACTTGTAAATTCTAAGTTTGCTGAAATTGGTGAGTACAACTTGTTATGCGAGTCTAACGAGCATGAATTTTTTCTTGGTCATACAATTGTTAGAGAAATAGATGAGGAGGCGCAATGATTGAAAGTTATCATATTCGATTCAGAGCATAATGTGGTGGTCCTATAATGGAATATTTGAGTTACAATAAACTGTTATAATCTGGTTGGAAAGCTGCTAGCTCTTCTGAACTTTGAATGAAAGCTGCTTAGTCTTTCGAAAGTGTTCTACTTTCCTATCAGTATATGGTTGTCTAAAATGTCATTGTGGTTTGATCCTTTTTAGTACTAATGACTGTTGTGTATATTACATGTCCATGTTCATGTAACTCATAGGGCATATGCATACACACTCTCTCGCACCACAATGATTCATCTTGCTCCTTTTGGCTAGTTATCATGTTCTTTTTGACATCTACGCTGATGAAAACAAGATAATACTTTTTTGGCAAATATATTTTTATGCTTGCAGTGAAAATCTAACAAGTGCCACTGCCATCCTGGATACCTGTTCCACTGTAGGTTAAAATGACATAGCTTCTAGCTAGTATCACTTTATGCAGGCGGCCTTTCTAAACGAATCTTTTGTAGCAAATAAAGTTAAGAAGAGCATAATATTTTTGCTTGTTTTGGTGACTATTTTCAGGTTGAGTCCAAGCTTAAAGAGTCCACTGCCAGACTCGAGCAACAGTTGGCAGCGGAGCAAGCTGCACGGCTTGCGGCAGAGCTGAAGGCAAATCAAGCTCAAATGAAATCAGATGCTGAAATCCAGAAGCTAGAAGAGAGCCTGCAACGAGCTATTAAGGAGACTGAGGAGCTCCGCAAGCAGGCTATGGAAGCTCAAAGCCGGTGCATCATACTTTGACGTGAAATATACTTTTACGGGGTGCAGAAGCACCATAGTATTTTGTTTTAAGCTCTTCAACATTTGGTTTATATGAAAGTATTAGTGGCATGGTTTCTTATGCCATCCAATGTCGAGAATGATTTTTATTCTTGTGTAAATATTTTGACACATGCTTAAGTAGAATGTGCCGGTCGAGGGATCCTCTGGTTCATTATTGGAGCTTCATTCTATATCTACAGTTTTTACTTCAAGCTGCTATTTGTGATATCCCATGGCTTAAGCTTCAAGAGCAATGGCAGGGCTAGGGTAGCAAAAATGGTGTAGTTAACAACTGATGGTTGGTTCCAATTTATTCTTTTCCAACAAATAGGTGGGTGATTCCACCCCTTAAAACGGTCTCTCTTAGGGAGACTGAGGAGCTCCATAAGCGGTTGGCTAGGGAAGCTCGAAACCGGTGCAACATATATACTTTGATGTGAAATACTTTTACTGGTCTGGTCTCTCTTTTAATGGATGTCTTACAAGACCAGATCTGTCTTCAAGCATAGTTGCTCGACAAATCTCAAACACATCTGTCAGACGATGGCTGTCCACACCGGCTGTCAGATGACACTCAAAAAGGCAAAGCTGATCCTTCTTGGTTTAATTTTCCTTTTCGTCCAGACAATATAGTTGGCAACTGATGCATATGGTTCCAATTTATTCTTATTTTGTCGCTGGTAATTACAGCATGTTGATGTAAGAATATTCTAGTAATGTTGATTTCGGGGATATTGCTTTAGTTCCCACGTCCCAGTTAGTCGTGGGAGGAAATTGAACAATGGCAGCATATCAAATAAGGTTCTTTCATGATTGCACTTAAATAAGTTAGCTTTGTTGGACAGTTTTTTTTTTTTTTTTCAGGATAAGATCAACTTTCTGAACTCAAATGTGAGTGGGGATCGGAGCTGAAAACTTAAAAAAATTTAAAAGGAATGGGGATATTATTTTAAAAATGAGAAGTTTTAAGGGCATCATTCTTGAATTTGATAATCCATGGGACGTGGAATCAAATAATTAGAGATTGATTTTATTCATGTGGCATAAAGGGATAGGAATCAAGAAAATTCAAAGCTTTCAATGGAATTGCCATTAAGGGAGATGGAACCAGGTTCGTCATATTAATCATTGGAATTGGGTGAAAATTGGTCACCTAGGGCAAGCTATACCCTAACATGTATTCTTGTAGAAACTTATTCTACAAGCAAAACCACAACTATCCCAAATGTTCTTATAATCCCAAAATGTTCACGAGAGTCACGGAAAGAGGTCAACTACAGTCTTAAAGAATAATTAAATTCTATGAGAGTAAGTAATTAATCTTAGTCAACCCAATCCACAAGCAAAACATAAGTGCTAGTACCTAGCTAGTGGGAATTTGATTTTTTTTTTAGCTAATCAATTCAATATTATTAATAAATAACTCAAAGTGAAAATCAAAGTACAGGATGAGGATCGTTAGTCATAAAGAGCATGACAAACTGCACGTGTACAGTGGATCTTAAGTATATATGCACGTGTACAGTGGATCTTAGTATAAAAAAAAAAGTAATTGATTATCAAAACAATTTTAAGCTACAGTCTTTGAGCTAAGTGAATAGAATCCAGTAGTAAATATTATTCTGGGTCAAGATATGTACAATTATTTGTGACGTGACAAGAATCCACCCGACGAAAAGCTGATCCACTCCCGGGTCCTTCCTTCCAATTGTAAAGATTATCAAGCATATTCCATTTGGAGATATGGCTAGTGTTGTCTGAAAGTTTATGGTTGAAGCTTAAAGAATAGTTTTGGTGTTTATTATTTTAACACCTTCTCTCCTCAATGAAAGTCCTTTTGAGCTCGAAATTTATACAAGTTTAACTATTGTTTTTGGTCCTTATTACTCTAGCATTTGTCAAGTTTAGCATCAAAAAAGTTTAGAATAATATGTTGGAAAGATCCAAGTTCCAATTTTAGCCGAATCTAATACCGCAACCCCACTATGTCGCCCACATAATATATACATGCATGCATTTCCCTTTCACCTCCTATATATATTTATATTTCCGCTTTTGCTTCTTATCAATCATCAGGTTTTTCTCTGCAAGATCTCTTCTTGTACTTATAATACTTTTCTTTGTGTTCAAGGTAAATGGGCTTTCTGTTGCTTATTTTAATGGAATGCCTATCATAATCATCATCATATTTTTATATTTTATTATTATTTGATGTAATTAAAGAGAATTTAACTTCGTGCATGATCATGCAGGGAGGGAGGGATCCTGCAGGCGTGGCTGCTTGCGATAACATCCGAAACATAGTTCTGGTGGGGAAGACTGAGAACGGCAAAGGCGCCACCGGAAACAGTATTCTTATGCAGAAAGGTGCCTTTAAAGAAGCCAGATCCTTTGGAAGTGTTACTCAGACTAGCGAAATGAAATCAACCAAAATTGCAGACTATGAATGTTGAATAGTGGTGTTTTGTTTTGAATCCCACATGGGTTGAGAAGTGTGTTTGGGGAGTTTTATTTTGTTATAAATAGAACTGCTCCTTCCCTTAGTTGAACATAGAGTATAATTGTATCTTAATAAATATACTAAATACTTTTCTTCTCCTAGTAAAAAGAGCAGGTCATTTTCTAGTGGTGCTCCGGAGACGTAGGCAAAAGTGGCCGAACTCCGTTATTAATTTTTGAGTGTGTTCTTTCTTTATTATTCCGCCTTTATTTTCCGCATTTGTTTATTTTTCTTAGTAATCAACATTGGCCGGCTAAGCCGCCTTATCTCTTTGTTGGCTGGCAAAGCCGCCTTGTTTAATTTGTTGGCTGGCTAAGCCGCCTTTGTCGGGTATAGGTTGTGAATTAAAATACTGTGCAAGTGAGTCCTGTCTAGGAGGCTGGGTTTTAAGTGAACCATATTTCCTCCAGTATTTCCTGGGGATTTATCTTGGAATGATAATTCTGTCTAAGGAGATAGGCTAGGCCATCTTTCCTGGGAATTATCGAATCAGTTCAATTCACTATTTGTTGTAGTGGGGAAATTACCCGAGTTTCCCCAACAAGTGGTAGCGGAGCCGAAGGTTCGTCCTTTGGGCTATTTGAAATTGTTGAATACTATCTTTTGATTTTGTAATGGCGGAAGCAGGTTCAAAACAGGCTACATCAAGTACACAGTCAGGAGAGATGGCTTCCACATCCAGATGGTCGAGGATCCCAGTATCTAGTTCGAAGTTTGCTGTGGAGATATTTGATGGTACCGGTCATTTTGGCATGTGGTAGTGTGAGGTCCTTGACTCGCTATTCCATTAGGGACTTGATGTTGCTATTGAAGAAGAGAAATTTGACGATATCAGTGACAAGGAGTGGGCCGACGTAAACAAGTTGGCGTGCGAAACAATTCGATCGTGCTTGTCCAGGGAGCAGAAATATGCTTTCAAAAATGAAGTTTCTGCACACAAACTATGGAAGGCACTGGAAGACACCTTCTTGAAGAAGAGTGGTCAGAATAAGCTTCTGATGAAGAAGAGATTGTTCCGGTTCGAGTATCGACCAGGTTCTTTAATGAATGAGCACATCACTTTATTTAAAAAATTAGTAGCAGACCTGTTCAATTTAGATGTTATATTTGAAGATGAAGACTTGGCTTTGATGCTGTTATCATCTCTTCCCGATGAATTCGAGCACCTGGAGACTACTTTTCTTCATGGGAAGGAGAATGTATCATTGAAGGCTGTATGTTCTGCTTTGTATAGTCACGAGCTGAGACAACAAGATAAAGTGAAGAACAAAGCACCTGCAGCAGATGAAGCCTTAGTGGCTAGAGGACGACAACAAGGCCAGTCAAAGAGGAGAAGAGGAAGATCAAAGTCGAGAAGCAGAGTTGCCAAAGATGAATGTGCGTTTTGTCATGAGAAAGGGCATTGGAAGAAAGACTGTCCGAAGTTGAAAAAGAAGGGAAAGACTCCACAAGATGCAAATGTTGCAGAATGCAAGAGTGATGCAGAGTCAGACACTTCTTTAGTTGCTTCACCTTCAATATCACAAGTTGATGAGTGGATTTTGGATTCTGGTTGCACCTACCATATGTGTCCCATTCGGGAATGGTTCTTTGACCTTGAAGAGCTCAATGGCGGGGTTGTTTTCATGGGCAATGACAATCCATGTAAAACAGCCGGGATAGGTTCAATAAAGCTGAAAAATCATGATGGATCCACCAGAATTTTGAGAGATGTTCGATATGTTCCAGAGTTGAAGAAGAATCTCATTTCTTTGGGGGGCTTAGAATCAAAAGGCCTAGTTGTCACTATCCGAGATGGAATTCTTAAAGCAACATCAGGAGCATTGGTGATGTTAAAAGGTGTGAGGAAGAATAATCTGTATTACTATCAAGGTAGTACAGTAATTAGGGCAGTTGCAGCAATAACTTCTGGAAGCAAGAAGGATGCAAAGGCAACAAAGTTGTGGCATATGCATTTGGGACATGCTGGTGAAAAATCCTTGCAGATTCTTGCCAAGCAGGGATTGTTGAAAGGTACGAAGACTTGCAAATTGGAATTTTGTGAGCATTGTGTTCTAGGAAAGCAACGAAGAGTGAAGTTTGGCACTGCTATCTATGATACCAAGGGGATTTTGGACTATGTGCATTCAGATGTGTGGGGACCTACCAAGACTCCATCCCTTGGAGGTAGACAGTATTTTGTCACTTTTGTTGATGATTTTTCCAGAAGAGTGTGGGTGTTTACAATGAAGAAGAAGGATGAAGTGCTCGGGATTTTCCTTAAATGGAAAACGCAGGTTGAGAACCAGACAGGAAGGAAGATTAAAGTTCTCCGAACAGATAATGGTGGAGAATATATGAGTGATCCATTCCTGAAGATATGCCAAGATTGTGGCATAGTTCGTCACTTCACAGTCAGAAAAACACCACAGCAGAACGGGGTGTCAGAGCGTATGAATAAAACATTGGTGGAGAAAGTTCATTGTATGCTGTCTAATGCTGGGCTAGGCAGAAATTTTTGGGCTGAGGCTGTGACATATGCTCAACATCTTGTTAATCGGTTGCCACATTCTGCTTTAGGTGGCAAGACTCCTTTGGAGGTATGGTCTGGGAAACCTGCTACAGATTATGATTCTTTTCGTGTGTTTAGCTCCACTGTATACTACCATGTAAATGAATCAAAGTTAGATCCACGAGCAAAAAAGGCTCTATTTATGGGTCTTAATACTGGAGTGAAGGGATACTGTCTTTGGTGTCTAGAGGAAAAGAAGACTATTATCAGCAGGGATGTTACCTTTGATGAATCTGCCATGATGACTAAGGTAAATCTAGAAGAAGCTGGTGGTACTTCACAGCAGTTGGAGTGTGTATCAAAGCAGGTAGAGTTTGAGCCTACTATGGTGATCCCAACTAAGAGCACAAATGGTGACTCTCCATTGACAGAGGAAGAGTCAGATGAAGAAGAGGTTCTGGCCCAAGAACCTACGCAGCAGTTCGAGTCAATTGCCCTTAGTAGACCGAGACGAGAAAGAAGAAAACCAAAACGTCTCATTGAAACAGTGGCCTATGCACTTCCAGTCGTTGATGATGTTCCTTCCACTTTTTCAGAAGCCATTCGAAGTTATTAAAGAAGCAGTTGGAAAGAGGCAATGGAGGAGGAGATGGAATCTCTTCAGAAGAACAAAACATGGAAGTTGACACAACTACAGAAGGGAAAGAAGGCAATTGGATGCAAATGGGTATTTTCTAAGAAAGAAGGATTTCCTAACAAGAGTAATGTTCGCTACAAGGCAAGATTGGTGGCTAAAGGCTACGCTCAGAAGGAGGGAATTGATTATAATGAGGTATTTTCTCCAGTTGTGAAGCATTCCTCCATTAGAATTCTATTGGCCTTGGTAGCACAGTTGAATTTGGAGCTAGCTCAACTTGATGTGAAAAGCTAGACAAGTCGTTGTACGGTTTGAAGCAATCACCAAGACAGTGGTACAAACGATTTGACAAGTTTATATTGGGTCAGAAGTACACAAGGAGCAAATACGACCATTGTGTGTATTTGAGAAGACTACAAGATGGATTCTACATCTATCTACTCTTATACGTTGATGATATGCTGATAGCTGCAAAGAGCCAAGTTGAAATTGACAAGTTGAAGACTCAGTTGAGTAGAGAGTTTGAGATGAAGGATTTGGGAGAAGCCAAGAAGATTCTCGGTATGGAGATAAGCAGGGTCAGAGAGGGAGGCAAGCTTCGGCTGACTCAAAAAGAATATTTGAAGAAAGTACTACAACGTTTTGGCATGAATGAAGGGTCAAAACCTGTAGGTACTCCGCTTGCTCCTCATTTGAAGCTTAGCAGCCAGTTATCTCCGCAGACAGATGAAGAACGAGAGTACATGGCGAAATTTCCTTATGCCAATGTAGTCGGAAGCTTGATGTATGTAATGGTGTGTACGAGACCAGATGTTTCACAAGCTGTTAGTGTTGTGAGCAGGTACATGCATGATCCTGACAGAGGTCATTGGCAAACTGTGAAATGGATTCTTCGGTATATCAAAGATACCGTTGATGTTGGCTTAATGTTTGAGAAGGACGAAACACTTGGTCAAGGAGTGGTTGGATATTGTGATTCTGACTATGCAGGAGATTTGGATAGGCGAAGATCGACGACGGGCTATTTGTTCACTTTAGCAAAAGCCCCTATTAGTTGGAAGTCCACTTTACAGTCAACGGTGGCTTTGTCTACAATGGAGGCAGAGTATATGGCTATTACAGAAGCTGTGAAGGAGGCAATTTGGCTTTATGGATTGCTCAAAGACTTGGGGGTTGGTCATAAACAACTTACAGTATATTCTGACAGTCAGAGTGCTATTCATTTGGCGAAGAATCAAGTCTTTCATGCACGGACGAAGCACATTGATGTTCGCTATCATTTTGTGCGGGAAATTCTTGAAGAAGAAGAGATACTTCTCCAGAAGATTTTGACAACAAAAAATCCTGCAGATATGATGACCAAGGTGGTGACAAGGGCCAAGTTTGAACATTGTTTAGACTTGGTCAATATCCTGCACATTTGAGTTGGCGCCAGATGGCGCAAGTTCGAAGCACCGCAGAGGCTGTTCTTTGTTTGATTGAGAAGATAGAGATTTGGTAGAACTACAAAACACCAAGGTGGAGATTGTTGAATAGTGGTGTTTTGTTTTGAATCCCACATCAGTTGAGAAGTGGGTTTGGGGAGTTTTGTTTTGTTATAAATAGAACTCCCCATTCCCTTAGTTAAACATCCCAAAATTAGAGTATAATTGTATCCTAACAATTATACTAAATACTTTTCTTCTCCTAGTAAAAAGAGCAGGCCCTTTTCTAGTGGTGCTCCAGAGACGTAGGCAAAATTGGCCGAACTCCGTAATCAATTTTTGAGTGTGTTCTTTCTTTATTATTCCGCCTTTATTTTCCGCATTTGTTTATTTTGCTTAGTATTCAACATTGGCCGGCTAAGCCGCCTTATCTCTTTGTTGGCTGGCAAAGCCGCCTTGTTTAATTTGTTGGCTGGCTAAGCCGCCTTTGTCGGGTATAAGTTGTGAATTAAAATACTGTGCAAGTGAGTCCTGTCTAGGAGGCTGGGTTTTAAGTGAACCATAGTTCCTCTAGTCTTTTCTGGGAATTTATCTTGGAATGATAATTCTGTCTAAGGAGATAGGCTAGGCCATCTTTCATGGAAATTATCGAATCAGTTCAATTCACTATTTGTTGTAGTGGGGAAATTACTCGAGTTTCCTCAACAATGAAGACCTCACGAAATACATTGTCAACGTTGTTGATACTCCTGGTATATTTCTTTGTGTTTTTTTTTGATACGATGCGATATATATATATATATAAAATAATATAATATATGTGAGACTAGGACATTAATACGTCGGTATAGTTTTAGTTAGGGTACCATATATATAATATAGTTTGTCTTCTCCATGATACTCGATATATATATGTCCGTATGGCATGGTATGATATATATGTGTAGTATCTCGAAAAAATGTAATAATGTGTTGCGTTGCCATGAACAATCAAGGGTAAAACTAATTACAAAATGAATTGGCCATCGCCATGCAGGACTGTTTGATGATGGTACTAACACAATTGATGAAGTGAGTCGAGAAATTGTGAGGTGTATGACACTGGCAAAGGAAGGGATCCATGCCTTTATCATGGTTCTATCTACTAAGAGCCCGTTTACAGAAGAAGATGCAAAGTCAATAGATCATTTACAGACATTGTTTGGACCTGGAGCAGTCGACCGAATGGTTGTTGTCATCACAGGTGCAGATGCTTTCCACGACTATTTCGAGGCGACCCGATTTCTGACCACGGCTCCCCGGCATTTGAAGGTCTCATTGATCATCACGTTCAACTTATTGTTAATGGTCCTGACAGTGTCGGATTCTAAATTAGTAGGTTGTACGTAAGTGCTAAGGTTATTCCAGGAAAGGATCACCCAACTACATGCGTCCTTCTAGTTAGTTTGTGATTGTGTTAATGTTGAAAGAATTATTTGTTTCACTACAAAGATAGCTTTAACATGTGCAGAACTTTCACCTACTTTCATCTTCATTGTGGTAATAGAAACTAAAATTTTTGCAGAACATTCTGCATAAGTGCGAAAATCGAGTGGTGCTGTTTGATAATACGGCCAAGCTGACCAACGAGGAAGGGAGGAGCAAGTTAGAGAGGCAGCGGTCGGAGCTTCTCCGCCTTGTAAACCAGGTGGTCAAAGAAAATGGAGGCAAAGCCTACACTCATGAGATTTATGACAGAGTCAGACTCGTAAAAGCGGTATTTGATCTTGCATTAATTCTTCGTCTTCTATATATGCTATCTGTGTACACTACAAAAATTTGAGTGAAATAGCATACCCCCAATCCGAAGCCATTCTGAAGCTATCATGCATTTAGCTTCAAATTGGCTTCCGCAACGAAGCAAAAAGGCCCGGTGCTAAATTTGATTTCCGAAGCCAAACGGAAGCTAAAATGGCCGAAGCGAAAAAGTTGTAGCTATGCCGAAGCTATTTTTTAAGGGGGACCCACGCGACAACTCATCCCCAAGTGAGATCTCAAAATAAAATTTTGATGATAAATAAGCATTTTACGTTTTCCTGTGATAATAAAATTCATTTATAGTTTTTTTATTATGATAATCAAATTTTTGTGATATAAATATTAAATTGATAAGAGAAGAATATACTAAAACAAGCTTTATTAATGCTGTAAAATTATAATTTACACAATTTCAATCAATTAATAAAACTAAAAAATTACATTGATCAACTAAATTACATGGAGATAGAGAATAACAAATCTCCAAACAAAAAATTGTTGAATTCGCCGGATCTGGAAATAAAAGCAGCAAAGGATCCGCCACATTCACCGATCTGCAAAGTGCAAACAATAAAGATAATAGTATTAGAATCATAGCACCAAGTAAATATATGGACTAATGGCTAAGCAACTGGGCTAATTCTTATAAACTGGAAACCTGCAAAACAAACCATGGAAAAAACTCAAGAAATTATAAAAATCCAGAGTGAACAAACCCAAAGAAAAGAAGTGTCGTTAAGAGAAATAAGCAGAGAAAACAACAACAAAAATGGACAGAATGAGCTGAACCAAAAGCGAGCATCATCTCGCATCATGAGCAAAAGGCTGGATCTGCAAGCAAAAAACCACCATGTGTAAGCCCAAACGAAACCAAAAATGAATTTTAAGATCTAAACAAAACAAAAGCAGATCTAGTAAAGAATGTTCAAGATCTAAACAAAACGAAGGCAGATCTAGAAAAAAAATTAGATCTAAACAAAATGCCCAAAACCCAGAAAAAAAAAATAAGCAGTTGAGGGCGGGGTTCAAATTTGGGTTTATGCTCCTATGAGTGAAGTGAGTGAGGAAGTGAGAGCTACTGATTTTGAGTGAGGGACCAAGAAGATAGAAGTTGTGAATAGAGGCCGTAGAGAAGAAGAAGTGAGAAGTTTGGAGGCAGGGGAAGAAATGGGAAATGAGAGAGGCGGTAGGGTTGATACTTTCTAAATTTTTAACTTTTGAACTTTGTTTTTTGGAACACCAAATTGAGCACATCAGAGTACATTGATATGTTTTGGTTAAAAAAAAAAAAAAATTGCCTTTCAAAATAGCTTTCATTGAACGGCGTGCTTTTCATAATTTAAAATATAAATTGTACTTTATTCCGAAGCCAAGTTGAAGCCAAGTCCATGCCCAACAAGTTTATGCATTGTTGGCACATGTGGGGTACACTATTTTTTGGCAACCAAAACAAAATTGAAGCCAATCCGAAGCTATCTTAATTTTTTTTATTTTCGAAACCATGCCGAAGCTAATCCCAAGCCAATTGGCTTCCGCATCTGGCCGAAGCCATTCAGTCCAAAATTTTGTAGTTGTATTTAATTTTACTTAATTCTTTTACGTGTTCTTTCAAGGATTATTGTTGGTCCTTTTTGCCATACATTTTGATAACATTAATTGTCCAAGTGTTGTGGCATAATTATATCAAAATTTCGATGTTTTCTGACTCTGTTTCTCTAACAGGTCAAGGGATTGCTTTCGGGAGTGAGGATTAGTCGTAACGGAGAAGTTGCAGATTGCTCCATTATGTGATCGATGTTGGCACAACGTGATAGCTCTACTATATATATGTAAGATATATAATTTGGATGTTTTATCAATAAGAGTTTCTTTTTTTCCTGAAAGAAGAAGAAGCAGCAGCGGCTTGAGGGTTTGTTCTACGTACTACGGAATCCATTGTACTTGCTTCAACATTTCCTGAATGAAGGAAAATGTCTATGTATTGTTGTGTAAGTTATTTTTACTTAACCCAAATGCACGATTGGCTTTGTGTTTTGAGAAGTTTCTTTTGATGATGCTAATCATTTGTGTCATTATCGCAGTCCCACACCCATATATGGGAACCTTCCAGTATTTTAAAAGTACCACAGGACTACGAAGAAATTATTGACCATAAATCCTAGGAATAATAACATGTACAGAAAAAACTGGACAGCAGCCTCCTCTATTAATTAACAAGACTAGACCAAATAATAGCATAAAAATATATACTTCTTAATATTCAACCAATCCAAGTATATATAGTCTGTTCTCAAACACGATACATAGATATATGGAAAGGCAAGCAATCAAGCATTGGATGAGTTGCAACACGGAGTCCACGTCAATGTATCCAACTAACCAGGGCACATGCCCTCTAAAATACATAGAAGATTAAACCAAATTACTCAAGGAAAATTCACTTGTAGTTGTAGTACCAACCTTTGCTAAACAGCTGCATGCGCAACTGAAAAGAATAAAAACAGTATAATAACAATAGGGTATACGTCAGGCAACAAATTAAGGAGGTATACTTTTTCATCGGGGTGATAGTAGAAACCCCTGCAGACAAAAAAAAAAAAAAAACAAATAGGTGGGTGAAGAAGATCTTTTCATATAACCATTTATTTATCACTGTTAAATTATAACCTATAGTATTTACCAAAAAAAAAAAAATATAACCTGTAGTAGTTACAGTTTCAGGTGTGTGAAATTCTTGTAATGTTGATTTCGAGGATGTTGCTTTAGTTCCCATTAGTGGTAGTAGGAGGAAATTGAAGAAAGGTAACATATGGCAATAGATTCTTTCATGATTAGCATAAAAGAAAAATTCTCAAAACACAAGTTAATCTTGCGTTCAAATTCTTAACACCCCCAATTGGGTTAAGCTCTCTTCCTGATGCTCTCAGCACCCATGTCCCCCGGCTTCCCGCCGACCGGGATAAACCAGGAGAGGGCGGCAGGAAAACAACCCCTAACCAGTTACCAGACACAGAACCGGGGACTACACACCTGCGTAAACACCATCCCCACAACTCAACCACAACAAAAACCCTTGACATATCCTCATCCACCTCCAACCCCCCCCCCATATCCCATCCGTACAACACTAGCTTGCAATGAACACGGCCACAAACAAAACCAGTGTACTTTTTGAAATGGAGCGCCGCCTACTCCAATCGGCGGTCGACAACATGCAAGTGATCACGAGCAGATGTACCGAGAATATACCTCTCAGATGGACCCCTTTGGACATCCGTACTCTGCTGAGTAGATACGAAGAGGTAGGTGACGTTTTTATTCCTCACAAATTGAATAAACTAGGATACATATTTGGTTTTGTAAGGTTCAAAAAAAAAACGGAGAAATCAGGCTGCTACTAGCTATAACATTGGTAATATACATGGAGAAGAAGGAAATCTCAGGATGAACGTGGCTTAAAGATGATCACCAAGGCCCGCCAGTGGATCACCCCAAGTACAGACTCAAACACCCCCTTCACAAACAAATAGATCCTTGCACAGGTCGTGGGGCAGAGGCCAGTAGATAACTCACTGCCAAAAGTGGCGGCAGTCATGGGAATGGTTTGATACTTTGAGGACATGTCAGATGGGAGATAGGGCTCCAGACAGGTTGTGTTGGTTTACGGTACATATGGGTTCCGATTCATGCATGGGCACCAAAAATCTTCAAACGAGTGCCTATGTACATCGAGCGTTCGGTAGACATTGCTCCAGCAACCAGGAATAGGTCCAAACTAGATGAGGCTCACCTGCTGATCCAAACTGGGTTCCAAAGCCTTTGTTGTTCACTTAGCAAGACACCCCTATCAGATTTCGGTATCAGAAAAATGTGTATGCGACAAGACGAGCCCTTCAACTCAACCCTCCCGGGATAGCCCGACTCCGGCAACCATTGGCACACAACACGAGTCAGGTCCAACTTCGCCCATCCTTTCCCAGAAAGGCAAGTCTCCTCAACATTCAATGACCACTGATCACCAAGAGGAAAATCTAGACCTGTTTAACTTGTTGGAGATTATTAGGAAATTAAACTCGGTTAAGGAAAGACTGCAACTCAATAGGGCGGTGTCTAAGGAGTGTTAGGTTGACCACCCTTCGGAGCATATCTTTTCAAATTCTAAAGATCATGTTGTTAATGACAATCCCATAGTCAACCCACAAGATCCTGCTATCAATGACATGACGAATCAATGCGTAACCTAATCACCAGCTCCTCAATCAAGGGCCTCATCATTCAACCCGCCATCTGAGGAGTCTGGCCTATCAAACAAAAAGTTGACAGTAGGTAAGGACACGTCCATACTTAATGTTAGAGTCTTTAGTGTCCATACTTAATGTTAGAGTCTTTAACTCCTTTGAACCTTTGGTCTCTTACCAGGATACAGAGGATGTTGAGATGAGCCCAATTTCCTCTGAACAGGCTTAGGAGACTATGGAAAGCCCTAAATCTGTCTCACCCATACCCAAGCCCACTAGGGATGTGCTCTCGCCAGCGTTTCGGAGTCCTCTACTGGTACCCAAGCCTTATGTGCACTTAATCTGGAGAGCCTATTTAGGCTGATTGAACTCAAATTTGAACGGGCCCTGAGGCTGTGTCGCCCCACTAGATACCGCAAATTCAAAATGCTCACGAACAAGGTAGTCTCGGCTCAACTGACTCGTCGGATCGTGATATAAAGAGGATTAACCGGAGGTTACAGGTTTCGGGCAATGCTCCATCTGTACCTACATCTCCAATATCATTATGTGGAATAAAAGCGGAAAAAACTACAGTAGTGGGAGAAGCCATTGGTTTGGTTGGGAGAATAATGCTGATCCGTAACATGTCTATAACGCAGCCAAAGCATTGGTTGACAAGGAGGCAATTGACTAGAGTCACCCGAGTTGATGTTTAGTATGATCTCTTGGAATGCCAGAGGTATACAATCAACGTTGAAACATAGACAAATAAAGAGGTTGATTAGTTCTGCTTCTCCCGAATTTATCTTCCTATGTGAGACTAAGCTACAACAGGTGAACGAACATTGGTGTCGTAAACAATGGAAGAGAATATAAGCACAAAAATAGGATAAAGATTATATGGTATATCCGCACATCAATTCGATTTACTGGTTCGGTCTGTCTGTCTAAAATTGATTGGCATGTTAAGAACTCTAATCTGTCATCAATTTCGAAATTATGGTGGGAGATCGCCAAATTGTTAATGTCATTGACACTCCTGGTACGAACTCACTGGTTTGTCATATATACCCTGTTCATGCATGGTCAATACTTGTTTTTCTTGATCAGCACCGGAACACTAACATGAAGAGCCATTGCAGGTCTATTTGACTTTTCTGTCGAATCAAAAATATAATGTATTTAAAAAAAAGAAAAGGAATAAATCAAAGACTAAATATAATAGTATATGTATAGGTAAATAGATATTTTATTTAAAATTTTGTATGATATTTATAAAAGTGAACATGTAAAAGGAAATATATAAAAGAGAATATAAATTTTTTTTACCAGCTTACAATATCCAAGATTGAAGGCTTTCGAGAAAATACTTTGAGTAAGAGGAGGGATGGAGATTATTTTGGGTTGTAGGAGTCAACACCAATTTATAGTAAATTAGAGAGTTTTCATATCCAATGTCACATTAGTTCCCATTTGCCTTTTATTTTTTTCAAAATAATGAGGGGGGCAACAATAACTATCTTAATTGTGTAAATTATAACTTTCCGTAGGCGTTTTTTTTTCTTTCTTGTATTATTTATTGGAAAGGAAAATAAAAAACTGTCTTAATTGTGCAATAAATATTTTTAATTTCATTTTCTCTATGTTATATTATAATTTAATTTTTTTTCTTTGGATGTTGGATCCTTTTTTGGTTGCCATGTGTCACTTTACTATGAATCCGTCAATCAACATAGCAGAGCACCCTGGGTAACGGCTCTACTATCTATTATCTATTATATATATGGTGAATGATTCGGTGCTGCCCCTTATTGGGTATGCACCAATACATACTCCACGTGTTGCTTTGTGATAAGGCCACGTGGCAGTAATATTTTCACCCTGGAAAATGGAAAAAATACTTTTAATAAATATCTATTGTGTTTTATTAGGTCCCTTAAGTTTTTCAAAATTTATAGTTACTCCTTACTACTGTTAACGGAACAAGTATTATGTTGTTCTTGTTAACACGATTGAAGTTTGTTTCAAATTTATCCCCAATTAACTAATTTCAAACCCTTAATTCCTCAATTCTTTTTCCTCTCCTCTCCTCTCCTCATCGTGTCGATCTATCACCCCCAATTAACCAGTTCGAAATCCCTAATCCCTCAATTCATTTTCCTCTCCTCTCCTCGTCGTCGATCAACGGTGGCACTGTGGGCCCTTCCTTCCCCAACCTGTAATACATCTCACTTTGTGTCAGGGAGCTATCACGGTTTATTGCTTTTTCATGTATCATATCTTTGAATTTTGCTTGTCGACAGAGTTTATATATCATAACTGTTCAATGTCTACTTATTATATGATGTATTCGCTGTCGCGTCGAATTTGGCCGATGTCTTTTGCGGGCAGCAAAGTCATGCGCTGGCTATGAAATTGGCAAGTCTTGATGATGTGTTTGTTGGGAGTTCTTTGCTTGGCATGTATTGTA